>JAKUCM010006363.1:0-21159 GCA_023374145.1 Lepidium sativum
GGATTCTTTGATTTGTTGAATATGGGGCTTGTTTGATTTTATGATTGCATGCCTAGTTCGATTTTGTCTGTGGCTTTTCTACTAATTCCTTCAATAAACATTGATACCAATTCCTTCGATATGTCATGATTCTAAAAGTCTCAGCAACTAGGTTGTTGATTTTGTTATTGATCCTTGCAGTTCCAGTGGTCAATGACACAACGTGGGATTCTTGTGTTATGAAGGCAGACGGGCCTGTACTGGTCGACTTTTGGGCACCCATGGTGTGGACCTTGCAAGATGATTGACCCGCTTGTGAACGAACTAGCACAACAGTACATGGGAAATGTCAAATTCTACAAACTAAACACTGATGAATCTCCTGCAACCCCAGGCAAGTTTGGAGTTAGAAGCATCCCAACGATAATGATCTTTGTGAATGGTGAGAAGGATACAATCATAGGCGCAGTTCCACGAGCCACACTCACATCTAGCATCGACAAATTCTTGCAATGAAAATTCAATGTGAGTCTGTAAGATCTCCTCTTCCTCTTATCTCATTCACAATCTCTCTGTTACTGAGCTTTCTTTATATACCTATCTGCTTCTTCTATTGTATCTTTCTGAACATCTAGACCTGGATAATGATTTGATGTTGTTATGTATTTTTTACCATTACTGTCTTGGTTAAAACATCAAAAGATTAATCTTGAGCTAAACTCGTGGAACCTAAACAGTGGTTGAATCTTTAAGAGAGAGTTAGTCACTTATTTCCATTATGTGAGATTAAAGTCATTTAATAGGTTATATCTCTTTAATTTGGATTATCAGCTTGTGGGCATGCTTGTTATCTGAGAGCCCTTTCTCTAGCATTTATAGGAAATTCACTGTGCGGAACTTAAGTTGAAAGCAATGGGGAGTTTATTAATTAGGTGACAGTCGAATTGTTCTCTAGATTGGAGTATTCTTAGACAATTCCTAGTCATTCAGAACTAATCCATTAGTCACTCATTGATTGACATATGTCTTTTACTAGGATACAAAAATGTTGCTCACAGGAGGATTTGAGAAAATTCTTCGTGTTTTTGACATGAATCGGTTGGATGCAGCTCCCAACTGAAGTTGACAAATCTCGTGGTTCTATCAGAACTCTTACATGGCTTCACAGTGATCAAACGATATTAAGCTCTTGTACTGATATTGGTGGTGTAAGGTATGAACTAAACAAGACATTATTGCATAAGAATATGGTTTCCTTTTTCATTCTCATCTAACTCTAATCCTATACAGATTATGGGATGTGAGGAGTGGGAAAAGCCATGACTATGAATCTATTGAAACATGGATTCAAAGTGACTGTATGGAACAGAACACTCTCAAAGGTAAACCAAATTTCTGTTTTTGATTTGAATTTTAGAAGTTCTTCATTACCCTAGCAAATGAACTTTTCTGGTTTGCTAAACTGGTGAGATTTTAAAGGATAATGGTTTTTCTGATTTAGTTTGGGTTGTTTATATCTGATAAAGTTGGAATTTATTCATTAATTTATACAATTTGATGATGGTTACAGTGTGAAGAACTTGTCGAAAGGTAGCCATTTTGCATTCTAAAGAGATTCAAGTTCCTTAGATTGAATTGTTCAGTTGTTGATTCTGGTCTTGAATCTATAGATCAGCAATTCTTTTGTGTGGGGTTCTACCAACCCCACAAAACTTAAGAACTTCATTAGGGGTTCTTAAGTGATTAATTGTAATATAAAAATGTTAAGAACCCCATTTGGAGTTCTTATGGATGGAGTTGGTCTTAGGTCCATACACCTTCTGAAGGGTTTCAAGGAACCCATGTGAAACATCGGTGATCCTACTAAGAGAAGTAGCTTCCAGCGGAAATCAAAGCGGGAACGATACATTTCAACATTTTCGACCCTCCGGTCGAGCTATCACTAGACCACCCTAAATGGGTTTATTATTAAACTTTTGTTATCAATTTTGTCAAAAGAATGATAATATAAATGGGCATTATTGTAATTACGTAAAGCTGACTACATGAATCTTCGAGGTACACGAGACATGTACGGAAACATAAAACTAGATGAGCTTTGGATATGGTGTTGGGGTGTGTTTCGCTTGTCTTAAAACCATCAAATGAGCAGAGGTTGACCTCTTTCGCAGTCTGTGAAGATATGCACACTCATGTTCTGTTTTTTACATGGCACTCATGGGACCATTCTGTATTTTCATACGGTCATATATGATTACTCACATTACATGTCTCTTTTTGTCGCAACGTTATTTTTGAAAGAATGATTTTTTTTTCCTCAGTTTGCATTTGTGTACAATGCATGAGATTTGAGTCACTTGATTAGCATTCGATTCTTCTAATGAGACTCTTGACATATATGCAGACTGAAGTTCCTCAAAACGGCATGACGTGTAGTTTTAGGTTTGTTGAATGGTATGAAGTTTAAAACTGTTCAAAAGGGCACGTTGTTTAAGTGTGTGTAGAGATAATGGCATGAAGTGTGAAAACCATATCTTCTTCCCACTAAATTCGAATAACGAATCGTGAAAATTGATTGATTTCATTTACAGCCATTTTCATTGCTGAACAGATGGAGAGCAGAAATGGCAGGAGAAGCAACGTTGTTACGGAAATAAAAATACAATCAAAATAAGATTTTTTTTGCAGATTTTCCTCTCGTTTCCATTGATCTCCGAGGCCGAGGTAACAAAAGTAACATTTTTTAAATGTTTCGTTCTATTCAATCTTAACTTTACAGCGATTTCTCTTGGGCGTTGGTGTTTGTCTTTCAGTCGGTGGTTAGTTCCAATGTATATTTTAGTTAAAGATTGTTTTTTTTTCTTTTCTTAGTGTAAACAAAACTCACGAACAGAGGTGTATAACATTGGGTTATAGTTTCTTCTTATCAGTGGATACATTATTTAGGAGCATATTTTATGTCTCTGTTGTTGCTGGTTCCTTTGTACAGAAGACACTGATCCTTTTTACTTTGATGATCGATCAATTGAGGGAGCAAATCGTATGTGTTAGCTTTGTTTCGTTTTGCATCTATGATTTATCTGGATGGAATTTATATGGACTTCTAATAGTTCTAAGTTGTAAGAATCACTTGTTTACTTAAACCTTTATCATGTTAAAAGCAAAGAGCCATCGCAAAGTTTGCAAATTACAGATTTCTCAGTAAATTGATTTATCTCCATTTGAAAATCTTACATGCAATCGGTAATCTAATCACTCTCAATAAAAAATGACACAATGTATACACTGTTTGGGATTGCAGGTATGTTCTCAAAGTATGTGGAAAAAGACTGAGCAAACTTGGAGGAATGCTTGTTTTTCTTGCTATCAACCGTTTTTGGCGAAGAACAATACATCAGTAAAGTGATCCAGGTGAGTTGATGGTGAGAACGTAGTGGTGAAACTATGTGGGAATGCATTGGTGAAGCTATTGGAGAACGTATCTGTGAAGCCAGCTTGTAATGTAATGGAGAACCAACAGGAGTATGAATTGGGTGAAGTCAGAGGTGACCGTAGAGGTGAACTTTTCGTTTGATATAACGCATGACGCAAACCCACAATTTCAGAAGGCTCAGCCTGTTGTGGTGTAGATATGAGCATATGGTTCAGAGGTCAGACCTGACTTTTCATTCTGTTTCCTTAAATGCTCTAAATGGTCTCCCCATATCTCCTCCTCAGCTTTATTATCTAGCTCTGCCGTATTACTTGGAGATTCATGGCCCTCTGAAGATATTCTTGAATTAAATGCTGGTAGATCTTCTTCAACTTCACCTTGTTTAGAGGTCTGCCTTGGATTTTTCTTGCTTATCTTCGGACATCAAGTTCATCCTGTTTTGTCCAAGTGTATCATCAAGCCTGAACCTGAAGACATCATCCCTTGGTTCAAGTATCTTGTCCAATTCTATTTTCTCAATTTTGCACTTTCCCAAGAGTAGTGATGGTCCATCATCTTCTACCATTACGCCTATTCTTTGCACTTTGGTTTCATTACTCATCTACCAGCCAAGGGCTGTTTTCGTGAATTACAGCTCTTTCTTTTGAACTTCCACGGTCATTGAAGGAAACCCTTGAAGTAGGTTCTGAATTTTCATTAGCATCCTCTTCTGGTTCAAAATTAATCCCAACCTCACACCTATCGCGACGAAATGCTAAAGTTCTCCCTGAAGTCCATTCAAATGTCTCATCCAGTTTCCTTGATTCATTTCCACACTCCTTTAAGTGCAATGAGACCATATCTTTTTTCCATTTCTCCTATTTGTGGGGCTTCGGTTTTTTCATCAATCACCAGCGGTGGCTCCTGCTCACTGAATAACTCTCCTTTCGAAATTCCATGGTCATTGAAGGAACCCCTCGAGTTATAATCTGATCTTCCATTATCCCCGAGCTCATACTTATCCAGACAAAATGTTGGAGCTCTCTCTGAAGTCCATTCAAGTGTTTCTTCCAATTTTAAAAATTCATTGTCGCATTTTTCCAAGTGCAATGGTCCATATTCCACCTTTACGCCGACATTTAGAGTTTCCGTTTTGTTCTCATCCACCAACCAGGGCCCCTCTTGAGGAACAGCTATCTCATTTAATATTCCAGGTAGTGATCTTGCGTTAGCATCCTCTTCTGGTTCAAGCACTGCCCCTAGTTCATACTCATGCAGGCTGAAATGTTGGAGCTCTTTGGGAAGTCCATTTAAAAGGGATTGCTTGTATATTCCTCCATCTTCAACCTCACTCCATCTTCCATTGTCTCTTCCCCTCTGTTCTCACTTTCACATCTGTTTCCTTCCAGATAAACTTGTTCAAAGGGTTTGTCGGAATTTTCCATATTTTTGTTTTGAGGCTCCATTTGATGAGATACAGACCTCTCTTCACATGCCTCGCTTGTGATTGTTTTACCCGCCTCCTCAACAGCAACAACAGATCCATCTCCAACTATCTTGCTTTGTTCAAGTGTTTCATTTATCTCAGATCTTAAGTCCTGTAAATCAGACCTTACTATGTCGAAAACTGTGTTACTCAACTCTTGTCTTCCGATTGAGCTCTCATACTCATAACGGGACTGCTCTGGTGTCGCATCTTGAGACTCATTAAACATGACTCTCCCTTCTGAACTTCCAACGTCATTAAAGGAACTCCCTGAACTAGATTCTGATCTTCCATCAATATCCTTGTCTGGTTCAAGAATCATCCCTTGCTCATAATTATGCATCAAAAAATGTTGGAGCTCTTTCTGAAGTCCATTCAAATGGTCTGCTGCAATTATCATAGTTGCTTTCATATTCCTCCAAATGCTGTCCTTCTCTATGTTCGAGTATCTCTTCCACGTTCTTTCATCTGCAAGTCTGCTTCCTTCTAAATAAACTGGGTCTAATGTTACATAGGGATTTTGTACATTTTCGTTTGGAGAATGCATTTGATGAGATACCAATCTCTCTTCACCTGTCAGGTCTTCTATGGTTGATTTGAATATCTCAAGAGAAACAATAGATCCATCTTCTCCCAGCTTTCCCTGCTCAAGAAATTCATCTGTCTCGTATATAGATTCCTCTAAATCGTACCTGATTCTGTCACTATTGGTCTTATCTAACTCTTGTTTTTCGTGTAAATTTCTCATATTCATACTCTGGACTGCTCCTCATAATTCCTGGATATTGTGATTGTAACTTCACCTGATTGTTCAGGATGTTCTAAAAACCTTGGGTTCTCATCCTCCACAATTTTCAGAGGAGACTGTGATGTAGCTGACATCACATCTAAAAAATCTGTTTGATATGTGCCTCAGTATCTGCAAATGTTTCACCATAGCTTGAGCTGCTGTAACATATAGTATCTCCAATGTACTGAGATTTCTCTGATTGCAACCCCGATTTCTCTCCCCTGGTCTCTTTCCATGTACTTTCACCTCCAAATTCTTCATTTTCTTGAGTATCCTCCCAATCAAACTCGTGGGTATCTTTGGTATTCTCAAACGGTATGTGTGTTTCACAGATGTATACGTTCTTGTATAGCGGTTCAACACTCTCTGGAACTCCCTCTGGAATTCTTTTCAACTTCTTCACTTGATTGACTCACCCCTTCCGTTCTTGTGTGTACTGGAACCTCCAATGACTCACCCTTCCGTTCTCCAGCTATCTCTTCTGACTTAATTATAGTGAGAGACTCTTCTGACTTAATTATATTATTCTTCTCATATTCAGACTCCTCTAAATTGCACTCGACTCTCTCACCAAGGTTATTATCATCTATCTCGGTTGAATTTTCTGAATGAGCTTCCTGAGATTGCTCTAGATGAATCTTTGTATTCTCCTCTCCCATAATGTCACTCGATGCAGGTTGTTGTTCCCTTAATCTTTGGTTCACCAAAGGTTTCAGATGAGACTGCGATCCCTCCAATGTTTGATCTAAAAAATTGTTGGATATGTTCTTTGTATCTTTCTTAAACCCCTTATCCTCAAATGTTTCCAGACTCCTTAATTTAACAACATGGGTACTCTTGCAGTTTATATCTCCAAAAACATCGTCTAAACAAGGCAGATAACTTCTATCAGGATAAATCTCTTCATGACCTTCTGAAGCTGAATCCTGATGATAAGTAATAGTCTCATCTGCAAAACCCATGCCAGAATCCACAAAGCTAGGTGAATCCAGGACGGTATATGCTTTTTCTCGAACAGAGAACCTAAGTACACCAGAACAACTACCACATCTCACTTGATATCCCTTATGTTTTCCGTCGGGAGACACCTGAGGAAGCTGTAGAAGTTCCAAGCAATAAGAACAAGTTGCAAAAGGTGCACCGCCCACTGAAGGAAGAATATGGCGCTTCACCACCGGATTTCTTTCCTTGACACACCGTTTTTTGCTCCTTAGAGAACTCTTCTCACTACTTGTTTCACTTATTGAAATCCCTAAGGAATGCTCAGAGTATGTGGAGGGATGTGGCAATGCAACTGCTTGATAACTACGTTCAGAATACACAGAGTGATGCAGGGCTACCGAGCTACTGGATTTATAAAGATTATGATACTGGAGATCACGCAGCGGAGACTGAGAAGACCGATGATAATAATTTCCATCAGATGTCTCACCTTGATAACGGACCGGTGAAGCAGCAGCAGATTCTTGAAACCAGCTTTCTCTTCCGTATTGCTTAAATTGGTTCGGTTGATGATGATAATAAGACTGATCGGATGCAGAAAATTGAGACCCGTGAAAATGACTATTGAAACCATATTCATATGCAGAAGAAGGGGAAGGACTTGCTGGATGGAAAGGAACTGGATGCGGATCTTCATATCTCCCCTCATGTTGTCTCCACTCCGAGGCATTGCTGCGTGAGTTATATGGAGAGCTTCTTGCTGAAGCAAACGCATCAGAATCACCAGTCACACTGAACTCATCAGCTTTTCTCATCCATTCTCTGCGGAAATCTGGTGTCTCATGCTTGTAAACAGTTTCTGGATTGTAACTTCTTTCAACAGAAGATGATGCCCTTGAATGGTACTCCCTGTGAGTACTCCTCAATGAAGTTTTACTACCACCTTCGGCAGATATTACCTCGGTACTCAAAGTATGGTTTTGAGAAGAAAGGATAGCCTCGGGAATAATGTTATCATTTCCTTCCAATCCCCAACGTTTGGCTGCATGCAAAAGAGAACACAAGAAACAGAAAACACTTACGCACAAAGTTGGTTACTTGTATAACATGAGCAAGGGACTTAGGAAAGCTATGTTACCATGAAGAACCGAGTCGCATCCACCACATTTGTAGGACACAGCATCTAAAGGTTCCTGGAGAAGCTGTTGGCAGTTAGGACATCTCACAATTCTAGACTGAGAAGACAATCCGGGTACAGGTTTACTCTTTAAGCCTCGGAACATATGCTTCAAGTCTTTACCACTTCCTAACTAGAAAGAAAAACAGAAAACAAGCACATCAGCTCAAATCCAGAATCAGTAAAAGGAAGAATCAAAGAGAGTCAGAGAAGAAGAAAGAGAAGTTGCCTTAGAACGAATAACAGAGAGGAGCCTAGGTGAAGGTGAAGAATCTGAGGATAGTTCAAGAGTTTTCTTGGTTGAAGATTGGGATCTACTCTGTTTCTTCTTCTTCTTCATCATGGTTTAGTGATTGACTTATCGTTGATGAATGATCCTTTTTTTCTCTCTGGAAATGACAATTTGTTGATCTTTCAAGCAAGCGAGAAGGAGAAGAGATTAAAATGAATCAGATCAAGCACATGAAGTACAATATCAAATATTTAAATATATGCATATAAATACCAAACTGCGTGATTGTTAAGGTGACGATAGTGGTTTAACAGACTTGTATATATTAGTTAATGTTATATACTTAAGAGATTAATATTCTTCCATTTTCATGAAAAGTAAGATCTGAGAGTTGCATTGATCGTCACCGTTGGATTTGGAAGTTGAAGTCCAGTTTCTCTCAGTCTTAAGGATTTGGAATTGAAAAGTCAACTTTGGAGATCGTCAAGAAAGAACCCTTTTTCGTTTTTAGATCAAATTTGATATTTATTTTCTATTTTATTTGTTTGTGTCCTTTTTTAAAGGAAAACGAATCATTCAGAGTCATGATTAATCATAATTTTAAAATAAGAAAGAATTCAACGTGCAACTTAGTAATTTGCTAACTTAAAACAGATGGTTTCTCACAAAACCATTCTTTAAGTTTGAAAAATATGACAAATTAACTTTTGTTGAATATTGCTGTCGAAAGCTCTTTCTTATACATAGAAATGAATTTTTGTAGAATTATGAAAGAATCAATTAAACAAATATGCACAAGAGGAAAATTCGTTAAGTGTTGGAAAAAATGTTACAACCATTTGGTAAAATAATATGCATCTGCACACAGAAAAGAAAGCTCCAAAGAAATACTCGAGCCATGGTTGCTATTAAAACTTCATTACCAAACTCATTCTCCATCTCCATCTTTTGTGTTTTTGTCAGCCAAAGACAAGATTATTGTGTGAAACAAAAGGGTCAAAGAAACAAAAAAAAAAGATTCAATCCTACAAATTCAGATCTGTAAAGAAAGAAAAAACATCCTAACAAGGTCATGAAAAGAACTCATGACACTTACTTCATCCGCAAGTAAATTATGGTTTTGAGTCTTTTGACAGACAAGAGTAAACCTAAATCTAATCGTGTTGTGTGTTTTAGAGTTTATGAATTTCTGAGAACGAGATCTGCCGCTGCAGCTGTTTTTCTCTGAAGCTCTGAGGTTTCAGCACCAACAAGTTTATCCATTTGTCTTCCATCTTTAAGGAACACAACAGTTGGTGTAGCTTCCACATTCCATTCATTACTAAACTCCTGTGATTATATTTCACCAATTCAATCTCAAATCCTTAAAACGGCATTATCAATCTTCTCAAGAACATAAGTTTAGGTTACTTACAGCGAGTTCTTCGACATCAACTGTTACAAATATCATTGAAGGGTATCTAGAAGCAAGCTCTCGGAATACTGGTTCCATCTTTTTACAAGGTCCACACCAAGCCGTGCTAAATTTCACCACAAGCTGTTTCAATTGAATTGATCAAGCTAGTTACTCAGTCAAAGAAAAATGAAGACTATGGAAGAAAGAAAAGCTGAAAATTTGAAGAAGGAAACTTACAATCTTGCCATTGTTGTTAGCTTCTGTAATCTTTTCTTCCCATTTCTCGATTCTGGTTACTGGATGGACCTTTCCTTTAGACCCGTGCTGGCTTTGAGCCTTATTGTTGTTCTTGTTGCTACAGCAGCAGATACATGACCATAACTGTAAACACAGATGAACATAGATTCATCATCTTCTCTCAATGCTACCTACGGCTAATCAAAATATTGAATCGCTGCTTTATTAATTACCTTTCTACAACAAGGAGTTTCTAGACAACAATTTCCCATCAACTTTGAACACAGACAAATCTTAGATTTGCCTCTCATTGACTCAACATTCACTTTTGAATCAAAACTGCATCAAACCAAGAGAAAATCAAAACCCTTATCTTTTCTTGTCACAACAATCGTCATTCAAATGACGCATCTCATAAAAGATGTATATTTGTGACCTTTGTCGAATTTAAGGTATCAGAAAAGGAAGAGATTTGGGTGAAATTTTAACCTTTAAATCCTTTCCACTTCAGGTGACAATTTTTTGTGGAAGATTCAGAAAGAAGAATCCAGATAAGGAGGGAATCAGTCACAAGAACATTAGATAAAAGCAATGAGGACGTCTTTTGGGTTCTTTGATGGAAAACTATATCTTCTTCGAGATGCAGGTGGTCTTGATCAACCATAATAACTGATTGCTAATTTTGTAAAATAGAAATCGGTCAAAGACAACATAGATATGATAGTTTTATACAGCCTTGACTCCTTGAATTCTGTATTGGTTTCTTTTCTGCTAAAACCGGTACTAACCAGAAAGACAAAAACTTTATTTTCGAATCAAAACTAAAAACGGTTTACATTGGACAGAGAGCAGCTTTCTCTGACAATATCTCAAACCACAAACAGTAACATATTCTGCAAAGGTTTGAAGCTATTCACGGCGATGTTCTATATCTACTGAAGATGTTAGCTTGTGTGTGTGCGTGTGAATAAACCGAACTAAGAACTCTCCTTCTGGAGCCTCTCAATTTCTTCATGATGCTTTCTTTCCGCTTCTTGAAGTTCTCTTTCGGTGTCTTCTTCCTCTTCAATTGTGTCAAGATTATCAAACTCTTTGGTTGCTGCCATTGCTTTTACTACAGGATCTCTTAACTCAGAGATCAACCCACCACCGACACTATACCTATCTTCATCACCAATAAGGAATAAGCGTTGATCAGGACCAGACGCCATTGGAATATCCACTGCCAGTAGCTTCATATCATACTGAGAAAAAACAGAATCGGAAATCAGAAATACACCAAAACTTGCATACAACCGTGATAGAGAGATGGGAATTGGACCACTGATAGGTTCAGACAACGATATCTCTCATATATACAGAGTCAAAGAAGCAAATAGAAGAAAAAAATAACTAACCAAAGCAGATATATAATCCTAGGTTTTGTTATAGAGAATCTCAAACCTCATCAAGATAGTCAACACCTCAAATATCATACGCCCTTTCTATTTATAGATGACTAACAAGCTGAAGCAGCATTGTTATAAACTCTTATTAGACAGCTAAAATGTATACAAGCCTACTTTTAAAGTGACATTGGAAAACATATTAGAACTTACTAACAATCATAATGATAATAATGTGATCAATCTGAAAAGAATGATCTTTTATGAACAGAGAAAGGTGAGAGAGCAAAACCTTGGCCTTACTTCTTCTTGACTTCAACACTAACAAGGCCTTTTCTCTCAGAACCTTGAACTGGGAATAGGAGAAAACAATGCTTATTCTTAATTGTTGGATTGAATTTTTTGAATGTTATCCCACCACCTGACATCACATAAGCTCGCAAATCTGATCCTGCCAGAGGAGCACCCATAACTTCAAGAACACCAGCTGCTTTATTGAGATTCCTCATAGTGATCCTATGAACTTTATCAGGATTTATGGTGAACCTTGCACGAAGGTATAAAACCTAGCAATAGAAAAGTACAGATATTGATAAAAGCAGTTTTTACTTTATAACATAAGAAATGGCCAATGTTATGACAACAAATCAAAGTTAACAACCATATTTGCAATTCTGGTAGAAAGTTTAAGAGGCAAGAAAGATGAACAAAATCAATACATTTGCCAAGGAAGGTAAAAGATATACAATTTAACTATGTCATCAGCAATGCAAGATTGATTTAATCAAATCTTACACTATAGTAAAAAGATAGCTTAACAATCAGAACGTACGTATAGCTCTATCCTGGTTCGCTCGAAGCTTATCTCAATTCTTCCATTTCTTCACATACATACACCACAAAATCATACCTTATAGTTTCAACACTATAGAACAGTTCCACTATTTATCGCAGTCTTGGAGCTAATGCAAAGTTAATAGAGACAAGCACAGAGAGAGCTTAACACTTATAGCAAATGCAACAATGGCCAATGAGAGAGCAAGGAAACCGTACTTGGCCATTCCCTCTGAGAGACCAACGAATGTACTAGCAATTCCAAACAGATCCTCCACAAGAAAATACATACAAAAACAGCTCCAGCTCCAAACAACACAAGGTTATTCTTCTTCCAAAATGCATCAATGTGCAACCCTAAGGCCTCTCTATACTTGGCAAAAGTCGAACTAACAGCTTTGACTGGCTTGTAAATAACCTTTCTAGCGAAATTCCCGTCGAGTTTTCGAAATCCAGAGGTTGAAAACAATCTAAAAGCCGATGTAAATTTCATATTAACACGGGGCTTAACCATGGCTAGGCCGCATCTGGGATAATCCTACATTTTTCGAAGTAGGTCTAGATGAGAAGTTGTGGAAACTGGAATTAGGCTGAAGCTGAGAAATTCCGTTGGAAGGGAGAGGCGGAGAAAACAAAGCAGAGAGTTTTGATCGTCCCGTTGTGACCAGGTTAACTTGAGTGTAATGCAATTGAATAAGTCTGTGAACTGCTTTGAAATCGGAGGGTTTCACCATCTTCTATAAAGGTTTTCAATCGATTGTAGAAAGCGTTTGCCAAAAATTGTATGATCCTGGCTTAGTAAAAGGGAA
Organism: Lepidium sativum; assembly: GCA_023374145.1. NCBI lineage: Eukaryota > Viridiplantae > Streptophyta > Magnoliopsida > Brassicales > Brassicaceae > Lepidium > Lepidium sativum. The sequence continues at coordinate 12,680 of JAKUCM010006363.1, forward strand.
AAATGCAGAAAGAGTTCGATTTGTGGATCAACGAGTCGATGTTTTATCACTCGACGCCATGCTCAACGACTGCAAATCCCGTCACCGGAGCTGTTAATTTGATGGTCACCCAATAAAAGAAATATGGGTCGGGTCGGAACGAGACCCATTAAGATACCAAATATTAAACCAAAAAAGAAAAACAATTATCGGAACTTTTCGAGGAAGGTAAAATCATACAAGAATAGGATAATGTACGGGCGTACGATCCAGATCCCAATGTCTCAAAAAGATGCAACCTCCATATATATATGTTTTAAAATCTAAGCAGTAGTCTTAAGTAAAGTTGCCATTTATAATAAAAGTCATTTGCGTTTAAAAATCTAATTCTATTTCAAAAACAAATTTCTTCCAAGTATTATACCATGATTGAATTTATGGAAAATGTACCAGATTGAGAAAAACACTTTATTTTTCAATAAACGTTTAATGCAATGCGAATGTTTAATGAAATTTTGAACCATCTAAAATCTTAATTTATTGTTTAAAATTTAAAAAACCAAAATAAACTATTTAATTGTAATTTACTTTTATATTGATTGTTAGCTATGTTAGTCAATGGTCAAATCTTTCCATCACTATATCATTAAACGACACGTGTAAAATAAATTTTTTATAAAAAACTAAAAATATAAAAAAAAATAAAAAATACAAAAGAAAATCAAAAAATAAAACAAAAACTTTTAGAAAAATATACAAAAGTAAAATAAATTAAATTAAGTCTTTAAAAATATAAAATGGAAAAATAAATAAAATCAGAATAGTTTTATAAATCTAAAAATATATATATATATATATATATAAATAATAATAACTCAAAATAAATTAAATTAAATACAACTCATTACAACTTAATACAATCATAATCAACCCGATTTGAAAAAAATCATCAACTCTAAAACTTCAATTCAAATTTTCTCACGCTCCCTAGAAATTTTCAACTATTTAAGTGTTTTCACCATGGTAACATATGCTTCGTCATAAACTTTTGAATTACCATAATTTTCGAGTGACGAAATTTGAATTGGAATTTTAAACTTTAAATATTCATGATAAAACACCTATTACCATGTCAATAATACTCGATTTGTTGAATATTTCTACAAATTAAGATTCGTGACGAAATTTTGAATTATTGTTTTAGAGTTAAGGATTTTTCTAATCGTGTGGATTAAGATTATAGTTGGTAGTCCTGGGTATTGAGATCTTTGATTTGGTTTGGTTTTTTCGACTGTCGGTTTTTTCGATTATGGAAATATGGTAACTAATGGCTTACGAATAATTATTTTTTTGTATAAGTAACCAAAAGCCAAAAAGAAATATGATTAGTTGTAACCAAAAGTTACCAAATATTTTAGTACTAACTAGTTTCAGTTCCTATTTAATAACTTTCAGTTCTTGGAAACGAAATTACCTAAAAATTGGAACCCAAAACTTATTTTTAAAAAATAAAACCGAATCAAAAACCAAAATTACTTAAAAATTGGAACTGAACTGTTCTATTCTCAAAACTAAAATCGAACCGAACTAAAATTTTTGGTTCGGTTTAGTTCGTTTTTTTGGTTCCGGTTAATATGCTCAGACCGTGTTGTATTTAATTTATTTTATTTTGATCTTGATTTTTATTTTTTAACTTTTTTTAGTTTTTAAATTACTAATCTGATTTTTTTTAGAAAAATATTTTATTTATTTCACTTTTATTTATTTTTCTAAAATTTTTATTATGATTTTTTGAATTTTTTTTTATTTTTTTGAATTTGTTACGATTTTAGTTTTTTTTTCAATTTTCTGATTTTTTATGTAAAAAATTTAAGTCGTACACGTGCCGCTTAAATCGGCCATACATGTGTTGCGAGACGATAGAATGACGAAAATTTAACTATTGACTAACAGAACTAATCATCAATTTAGAAATAAGGCACAATTAAATAGTTCATGTAGGGTGGTTGTTATAATAGTTTATTAAGAAACAATGGCTACTTCGATGAAGAACAAGGAGATCACTACAAATAGTAATCTAAGGTTTTATCATTGAGACCTTAGATTTCATCATGAGGGAGGAAGAGAAGAAGAAGGGTGTTTCCGACACCAAGTCGGAGCAGCTTGACAAGGACGGCAAACATGAATACTTCAGGTCTAATCTCTGATCAATCTAACATTTGAGTTGAGATTTTATTTTTTCTATTGATAGGAAGTTCTTTTTTTGTTTGATAGCTGGATGGATAAAAAGAAGATGATTTTGTCTCCCTCGGCGCATGCAGTTTTTGTGGATCTCCTTGCTAAGTCTAAAGGCTTTAATGCTGCTAGAGATTACTTCGAGAAACTAGATCCTGACTTCGACGAAAATGACCTTTATTCCAAGAATTGGCCTGCTTTTGATAAGCTCATTCAATGGCACTGTAGAGGTGATAAAGAATCTGGGATAGTTAGAGCTGTTCGTCTCTTTTTATAAGGGCGTTCCAGTGCATGTTGATGATTAATAACTCTTTGCTTTGTCAAATTCCAAATAGTCTTTGATGAGACTATGAAGTATGCGGTCTGATTGAACCAAAGATCATCAACTATGTTTAAATTTTATTTGAGTAGCTTCTTTGATCAATTGAATCACAGATCTTGTTTTTAGTTCAAACCCTTTTATTTCTCTTCCTCAGGGTTATCCAATCTCTTCTTTTGCTCAGTTCATTGTTGCCGATCAATCTCATATGTTTCTTGTACTAGAAAGACAGACATGGTTGCTGCAGCTGCACTTCCTGTTGCGTTTGGAACTTCTCATGTAGTACTTGTCCATAGAGCTTGTCTAAAATCTGGTCAAGTAGGAATCTCATCTCTCTGATTCAATTTTTTTTGCAGTGATGTGAATCTGAGTTTGTAAAGTGTTGAGAAAGATTTCATTGATATTGATGCAGGTCTTAATGGTTCTAGGGTCAGCTGGTGGGGTTCGCCTTGCAGCTGTTGAAATTGATGGGAGCAATTCATGTTGATTTGGGAAGTGAAAATGTTATTTCAAGCGTCAAAGAGTTTATCAAGACAAGAAAGCTTAGAGGAGTTGATGTGTTATATGATCCTGTTGGAAGGAAATTTAACAAGGGCACCATGAAAGTTCAGAGTTGGGGAGCTCAGATTCTGGTGATTGGCTTTGCCAGCGGCCAAGTACAATACCTTTGATTCCTACTAATATATAGACATTGTAAAGGTAAATCAACGATTGCCTACCAAAATAATGGATGTACATAGAACTCACACTTGGGAGGTGTTATTGGGCCAATGCGGACTTGGGCCATAACTAAATCTGTTTCTTCTTCTGGGCCTGCAATCCGCTTCAGCCTAGTATGTCTCCTTCACTCTGATTTTCTGTCTGCAATTTTGCAGAGTCAAAGCTGAGCAAAACCTGAACAAGACAAGGATGTTTTAAAGAGACAAAAGAGGACTAATGATGGTAAAGACCATGACATCAACAACACAAGATACCTTTTAGTGTTATTGTTGATATATATCTTCATATAGTCCTTTGTTGTTGTAGAGCTCAAAAACATTACTTGTAAGAGGAGAGCTCTCTCTCTGTAAATCGCCAAAGAGAAAGAAAGACAGTGAGCCTCTTTTGCTCACCGAGACGTACTCTGATCAATTCTTGATCACAAAAACTCGTAAATCATCTCTTGCACCTACAAACAACAAACAAACATGTTAGTCTTGCGGTACAAGCAATTAACGAGCAGTGAAAGTTACAACAAGTGGTATCAGAGCTCCTCAGGTTGTTGGTATGGAGCTAACTCTGGGAAGGTTTGAAGTTAAGGATTAACGGTGATGGAGATTTCTCTGTGTGGAAGTTCAGGGTACTGGATTAACTCGAGATTCTTGGTCTCGATTCTCCCTTGTTGTCGATCTACCTAGCTGAAGAAGATGGTTATGATCCTAAGGAAGAGAAATGTGAGAAGGTTACAAAGGATGGTAAAGAAGTGAAAGGTACTGAAGCTGGACCTTCAAGAAAGTCTCCAGAACAACTTTTCGCGGAAGCTAAAGCAGATCCAAGGTTCAAGGATAAAGACAAAAGGGCCAAATATCTTATCGGGACCAGTTTTTCAGATAGTGTTCTAAGAAAGGTCAAGAAGGAAAGAACGGCCTACGATATATGGATAGCTTTGGAAGTTGAATATCAGGTAAAACTTTAACACACAGATTCAACCTTAAACATAAGTTTTATAGTTTTAAAATGGATTATGGGAAGAACCTGGATAAGAATCTCGACGTTTTCAACAGACTGATATCAGATTTATCTAGTGATCACATTGATATTTGTGAAGAAGATAAAGCTGCTATGTTAATGAATAGTCTACCTAAGTAGTTTGAGAATTTGGTACATACTCTGAAATACAGTGTGAGAAAGGAAACCATAACTCAGAAGGATATTATAAGCTCCGCTTACTCAATTGAGATGGAGCTGATAGAGAAAGGAGTCTATTAACTCCATTCTGATTCAGAAGGGTTGTTAATGCAGTCTCGAGGGAGAAAAGAGAAGATGGGGCAGTCTAAGGATAGTAGAAGTGGGAGTAAGCATAGATCAAAATCAAAGCCAAAAGGAAGATCTTGTTGGGGTTGTGGTGCTGAAGGTCGCTTCAAAAGAGACTGTCCAAAGAGAAAGTCAAACATAAAGGGAGACATAGCAGAGGCTAGCGTGTGTATAGCTGAGTACACAAAACCAAAAATGTTAGTAGCCACAAATTCGTCAAGTGAAGATGAGTGGATATTGGACTCGGGGTGTTCATATCATATGACATCTAATAGAGATCTAATGTTCGATCTAGAAGAAATTGATGGTGGAATGACAGTTTCTGTGAGGTAAAAGGAATTCGAAAAGTGAGTTTTGTGAAAGATGATGGATCAACATTCATTTTGACTCAAGTAAGATACACACCTACATCAAGGAGAAATATTATATCACTGGGGCAGCTAGAGACTTTAAATTGCTGGTATCAGTCACGTGATAACAAAATGAAGGTGATGAAGAAGGAGAAGGTTGTCATGACAGCTAACTACAAGAACACCTTATATTTCTTAAATGGAAGAGCAAATGTATCTGAATGCAATGCAGTGAAAGAGTCAAAGTGCTCAATGGATATTTGGCATAGTAGACTTGGCCATATGAGTAGTCGCAATATGCAAGCATTGGTCAAGAAAGGTTTTATTCATGTTGATTTGCCAAAGGACTTTAGGAATTGCGAACCTTGTATATTTGGAAAGTCGCACAAAATTTCTTTCAACAAAGGGTCACATATTTTAAGAGGGCCTCTAGACTATGTTCACTCAGATCTTTGGGGTTCACTGAATGTGACACCGAGTCTTGCTAAAAGTCAATACTATATGTCTTTTTTAGATGTTTTTACAAGAAAAGTGTGGGTGTATTTCTTGAAAACAAAGGATGAAGCTTACAGTAAGTTCGTTGAATGGAAGACTCTCACAGAAAATCAGAGCGGAAGAAAGTTGAAAGGGCTAAGGACAGACAATGGCTTGGAATATTGCAATAGAGTCTTTGATGATTACTGCAAGGGTAATGACATTTTAAGGCACAAAACATGTCCCTATACTTGAAAAGGTGAGGAGTTTTCTAAGTGAGACGGGATTGTCAGGAGCATACTGGGCTGAAGCTACCTCTACTGTGGTATATACATTGAATATAACACCTTCAAAATTTATTGACTACCAAATTCTAGAACAATTATGGTTAGGAAGAGAGCCAAATTACTCATACATGAAACATTTTGGTTGTTTGACATATTTTCATATTGACCAAGGAAAATTGAAGGCCAGAGCTAAGAAAGGAGTTTTTTTAGGATATCCACAAGGTGTGAAAGGGTATAGAATTTGGAGTTTGGAGGATAAGAAATACGTGGTATGCAGGGATGTTATATTCAATGAAGCAGTGGTATATGAGAACATTGACAAGTCTACTAATGATGATCTTCAAAAGGCTCAAGATCGTAAAGCTAGAAGGGTCACTTTCTTATTGCCAGAAGAAGAGGTAGAACCGATTACGTAGTCTGGTGGTTCAATTGCAAGTGCAGATCAGGAACTGGAAACTTCTGGTTTTACTGAGAGTGATGTTAATGATCAACAAGATCAAGATGATCAGGAAGAGACAGAATCCTATAATGACTACTTGCTAGCTAGAGACAGAGACAGAAGAATCACCAGAAAGCCAAGCAAATTCATAGAAGCAAATGTGGCAATGTATGCTTTGAATATGTCACAAATGATGGATGAAGAAGAACCAAGAACCTATGAGGAAGCTACGGCTAGCAAACATAGAGATATGTGGATAGAGGCAATGAAAGATTAGATGGGTTCTTTAAGCAGAAGTCAAACTTGGGATATTGTACCAAGAGCAGAAGGACAGAGAACGATTGGTTGTAAATGGGTTTTCAAGTTAAAGTCGGGAATTCAAGAGGTAGAGAAACCAAGATTTAAAGCAAGGCTAGTTGCAAAAGATTTTAAGCAGATAGAAGGAATTGATTATCATGAGGTTTTCTCTTCGGTGGTTAAGCATATTACTATAAGGCTGACACTATCAATGGTGGTTAATCAGAATATGGTATTGGAACAAATGGACGTAAAGACAGCTATTCTACATGGAAATATTGATGAAAAGATTTATATGGATCAACCAGAAGGATTCTCGGAAGGAGATGGAGTTTGTTTGCTGAGAAAATCATTATATGGTTTTGAAACAATTTTCAATGCAATGGAATTTAAGGTTTGATCAGTTCATCAGGTCTAAAGGGTACGTCAAGAGTGAATTTGATAGTTGTGTTTATGTGAGGAAGTATGCAGAAGGATATTACATATTTCTGTTACTATATGTGGATGGTATGTTGTTGGATGCAAAGGATATGTCAGAAATTCAGAGGCTTAAGAAGATTTTGAGCAGTGAATTTGAAATGAAGGATCTTGGGGCAGCAAAAAGGATCTTGGGTATGGATATTATAAGGGACAGAAAGAGTAATGTTTTAAAGTTTTCTCAAAAGTTTTACATTGAAAAGATTTTGAAGGTTTTTAACATGGTGGATTCTAAAGTTGTTCAGACCCCCTTAGGGAGTCATTTCAAGTTTAAATCTACCAATCAAGATAAAAAGGAGAATGCGGAGAAACAGATGAAGAAGGTACCTTACTGTAGTGCGCTTGGTAGCATTATGTACGCCATGGTTGGATCTCGTCTTGAACTAGCATACTCAGTCGGATTGGTCAGCCGCTTCATGAGTTGCCTTAGCATTGAACATTGTGAAGGTGTTAAATGGATACTGAGGTATCTAAACTACTCAAAGGATTTATGCTTAACTTTTACAAAATCAGAAAAATTTGAAGTTGAGGGATACTGTGATAGTGATTACGCTGCTGACCTGGATAGAATACGATCGATCACCGGTTATGTATTCCAAGTTGGTGGGAATATAGTGAGCTGGAAGTCAGGCCTGCAAAACATAGTAGCTTTGTCAACGACAGAAGCAGAATACATGGCGTTAGTTGAGGCATGCAAGGAAGCCATATGGCTAAAAGAAATTACCTCTGAGTTCAGCTTCTCTCAAGACCATGTCGAGATTGGATCTGACTCTCAGAGCACCATTTGCTTGGCCAAGAACAGCGTTTTCCACGAAAGAACAAAACGCATGGCCATAAGGATGAGCTTTGTTAGAGATTTGTTAGAAGACAAAATAATCAAGATAAATAAAGTTAAAACGTCAGAGAATCCAGCAGATGTACTTACCAAATCGGTGCCGATTCGCAAGTTCGAAGAGGCTCTAGATTTTCTCAAGATTATCTGATGCATGCATGTTTCTCAGAAGGAGAAGTATCAGGTCCTTTTAACGGTGAAGTTGAAGGGTCTTCGGCAGAGAAGTCAAAGAGTTTCTTTTGACGGTGAAGAGTCGAAAGGTCTTCGGTGGTTGAATCGGAGGAACCGAAGAGTTGAAAGGTCTTCGGTGGTTGATTCGGAGGAATCGAAGAGTCGAAAATTCTTCGGTGGTTGAATCTGAGGAATCAAAGAGTCGAAAAGTCTTCGGTGGTTGAATCAGAGGAACTGAAGAGTCATCTTCTTTGGTGGTTAAATCTGAGAAGATTCTAGACGGAGTAACCGAGGAATCATTTTTCCTCAGTGGTTAGATCCGGTGGATCTTCAGAAAAAGGGAGGAACCGAGGAGTCATTTTTCTCCTCGGTGATTGATTCGAAGAAATCTTCGGTGGTATATTCGGAGGTGTTTTTTCTAGTGATTTTTGGGAAATAGTTTTGAAAATTTGTGGTTTTCTCTTAAGGGAAGGAGGTTTATCAGAAGAGAATGGAAGAGATTCTCGATTTTTCGGTGAAAGAAATGAGAGAAAAATCGCATAGAGGCAGAAGAGTAGATGAGAAGAATGAGGAAATGAAATGTCTCTCGGGTGAGGAGAAGACCCTA
>JAKUCM010006364.1:0-30934 GCA_023374145.1 Lepidium sativum
CACCATACTCTTTAAACAGAGAACTCAAAACACCAAATAGTGAACTATACATCTCTTTAGCTTCTAAACTCTCTGTACCATAGATTTTCTCAAAGCACATCTTAGCAAACTGCATTTTTTTCCTTGGATCAAATATAGTAGCAACAATCAAAAGCCTATTTATTTGCTTCATTCCACCCCTATACTTGTCAAATTTTTGTCTCATACCATCAGCCTTTGATCTCAAATCTATAGTCACTATCTCACCATAACACTTATAAGAGAAAATAGAAGTAGACGCAGACAAAACTAGAGTCGAATGATAAAAGATAGCTAGAAACTTCACCAACCTCTCTATTTCTTTCCAATCATTATACTAGGAGGTCCAATTCTAGTTTTTCCATTCTCCGTTTCTAGAAAATAGTCATTGTACAACTTATCTTCAGTTTCCATCTTATTAAATGCTAATTTGAACTTAGTAGCTCTTGTTAACATTAAATAAGTATAATTCCACCTTGTTTTGACATCAAATGGCAAACTCCCTCTAGTCATCTTACATGTAGCAACCCTCAGCTCAAACGATCTACACCTTGAAGTAGAAGATCTCACATATTGTATTGCATTACGAATGGCTATCACATTATCACCCAAGTCTTGCAAACCTTCATTGACAATCAAATTGATGATGTGAGCACAACACCTCATATGCATAAACTCCCCATCTAAAACCATTGCATCACTCCTCAATAACTTGAAGTCTGTGTGAAATTTCCTAAGAGCAGAAGTGTTGGCAGTTGCATTATCAACAGTGATGGTGAAGACCTTTTCTATGCCCCATTCAGCTAAACACTCAAGAAGAACATATGTTATTGTTTGACCCTTGTGATATGTGATGTACTTAAACCCAATGATAAGCTTTTTTAAGTGCCAATTTTCATCAATAAAATGAATTCTAATCACCATGTAATTATCACCTATAACTTGTGAAACCCAAATGTCAGTGGTAATTGACACTCTTGGATTAATAGTAGCAATCCATTTTTTGAGAGCTGCTTTCTTTTTCTCATACATCTCAACAATGTCTCTAGTAATTGTTCTTCTTGAAAGAGGCTTGTAGAGCTTAACACGGCTGCAAAAATGTCTCCAAGCAATACTCTCAATAAATGCAAGCGGTAGCTGTCCTAAAACAAGTATCTCAGTAGTAGCCTTTCTAAAAACATCCTCAGAAACTTTCGCATCTTGGAGGTTTCCATCTTGAGCAATAATTTGTTGAGATTTCCTTTGTTGCCATGCCTTGAACTGCTTGCAAATAGTCAAATGTTTTTACAAGTTTGAAGTTCCAGATGATGCGGCACAACCAAAAATCTTCTCGCAGTAATGGCATTTGCATTTGTTACGGTCGTCCTCTGTTCTTGTGTAGTGCTTCCAAACTATGGACCATGTATTTGGTTTCTTGCTTGCATTAGAAGATTGAGTATTGGTTGAACTTTCTCCTGGAACATCTTTCCTCTTGTCTTGATTAACTGAAGTCTTAATCTTATCTTGATTTTCTTGTGTTTCAGCAACTTTGTTAATGTCAATTGTTTCTTGAAATGATGATGAATCCATATATGAAACAATTATATAAAAATCTCACATTAAAAAAGAAAAAAAGAAACAAAGACTACAAATAAATTAAAATACTAAACTAAAAATATGATAAATAAATTAACATAATAAACTTAGAATTGAACAGTATGATGATTAACCAAACATAGTTTTTCTTTTAAATATAACAAGAAAAACTAGGCTTATATCACGTGCTTAAAATTCACACAAATCAAAGCATAGTCTTATTTTCTAAAATCCACCACAAAATATATCTATATAACAAATCAACATCTTTCAATAATTATGTTACAATATTTGAAAATCAATTAACAAAAGAAATTCAGTTAAAAAAACATCTTTCAATAATGATCAATTTCTATTAGTATTCTAGGCTTAACTTACGAGAAGCGGGTCAACAAACTTACAAAAAAAAATTAAGTTTTAAACAAGTCGCATAAAAAACTAAAAGAAAAGGTTAAATCCTAATTTTCTTACGTAGTTCACTCTATAACACAACTAACCAAAGCCATCATGAAGAATTTTAAAAGAAAAAAATCAAGCATTGCTTACAATTGATTACACGGCTTGGAGATGATGAAGAGTAGTTTATTATTAGGTCTTCTACAATGTTATATCTATATATGTATATTAAGAAAAGGAAGTTTGAATATGTAAATTCAATCGAATATTTTTGATTTTTTTTTCCTTTTATACTATATATCAATCAAATATTTCACTAGGGTATTTATTTGGAATGAACAAAGATACATTTATATATAAGGAAAAAATATATTTTTATATATTCGGATACTTATTTGGTTTTTGGGTAATACCCGATCCGAACTGAGATCCAAAAGTAGAAGGTCACAAGACCCAGTCGGGTATTTTAAAGGATCTAGAACCAATCCATACCGTAATTCTTGGTTCGGTTCCGGTTTGGATCTTCGGATCCGGATATTTTGCCCAGGCCTTGTTATGTAGGTTTTGCTACACATTGTGTAGGTTTTGATATGTTATGTAGGTTTTGATTTACGTTGTGTAGGTTTTGCTACATGTTATGTAGGTTTTGGTATCTTGTAGGTTTTGATTCACGTTGTTTAGGTTTTAATCCACATTGTGTAGGTTTTGGTAGGTTTTAATTTACGTTGTGTAGGTTTTGCTACATGTTATGTAGGTTTTGATTCACGTTGTGTAGGTTTTGGTATGTTATGTAGGTTTTGATTCAAACCTACACAACGTGAATCAAAACCTACATAATATACTAAAACCTACACAACGTGTAGCAAAACCTACATAGCATACGAAATCCTACATAACGTGAATTAAAACCTACATAATATAGCAAAACCTACATCACATACCAAAACTACACAACATATAGCAAAACCTACATAACATAGCAAAACTTACACAACGTGAATCAAAACCTACATAACTTACAAAACCTACACAACGTGTAGAAAACCTACATAACATACCAAAAACCTATATAACGTACCAAAACCTACATAATGGTAATCAAAACCTACATAACATACCACAACCTACAGAACGTGTAATTTTGTGCTATAATATATGTTATGTAGGTTTTGGTTCACTATTCATCTTTTTCAACCTAACTTTTCGAAAATTTCAAAATTTTCAAAATTAACTCATTAAACTTGTAATTTTGTGTTATAATCAAGATACCCAACCAATATTCAACACAAAGCAACTCAATAAACTCAACAAAACCCTCATATTCAAGTTATGTAGAAAATACTCAATTTTGAAATTCTGAACTTTCATGAAAATGGAGCTAATGAATTCATACCTTAGAAAAGAGATGAAGATGACTATAGAATACCTAAAACTTCAAGAAATTGACACAAAAACACAACAAACTAGAAAACAAAAATTCATGGTTGTTTCTTCTTTATCTTCGACGAAGAAGAATAATAAGAAACCAAAAAAATTGGATTATTTAAAAAAAAATCTAAATGACATTCTCGTAATAAACTTGTATTCTTAAGAACTACAAGTAATTTTTTTTTTTTTTACTGTTAGTAGTTACCAAAAACATTCTAGTAATTAAACTATTTTATTGAACTATTCTATTCATTATTTCTTATATTTTTATAAATTTGTAGTGATTTTCATGAATATATTTGCTTGTCCTTTGAGTTATTAAAATGAAACATTCCAGTTGTTTAGCACCTGGGCCATTTCGGTTCGAAGCTTAGCATTAGAACGACGGCGTTTTCCCGTAGATATATATAAGCGGATATCTTTGTGCCGGCGAGTCTCTCTTCTACTTCTCGCTAAAACCTTTGATGGACAAACGCGGGAAATGATCCAAATCTAGTAGGAAATTGACCGAATTAAGATTAACTAGAGAATGGTGTCAAAGTTGTCTTTTTTCCGAGCTAATTCACTTCCTTTTCCGGTCTTCTCTTCCTCGTACTCAGCTCGTTTTATCCATAAACCCTTTCTCGCGCCTAAAACCCTTATCTTCTGCGTTTTCTCTAGTAATCTCCCGTCCACCACCGTTCCTTACGGCCCGTCTCTTCTGAAAGGGAAGAAACTTTTGTTAGACGACCTTAATTTAGCTTCCATTCGTCGAGATAGAGATGCTTATCGAGGAAAAATTGGAGACTTTGAAGAATCAATCGAGAAAGATGTTGTTTTGAAAGAAGATGACTTCACGAGGGTTTTTGATATTGCGGCGGTTCGGGTCCCGGCGAAGGACTGTTTCGCACTCGAGAATCGTCTCCGTGGTCATCTTCTTAATTGGCCTAGAATTCGGAATATTGCTAGGGTCCCTGGAGATGAAATTGAAGGAGATGTGTTGAAGTTGTTGGGCAGTGAAACTGAAGAAGAAGACGAAGAAGATAGTGCTGTGGATTCGGTTAATCGGAGAATAAGAGGAAAAGCAGAAGGGGATGGGGAGAGACTGAGTCCAGTTTTGCACAGAGATAAACTAGCCAGGACATTTAATTCAACTGGGTATATCAAATTCAGAAATTTGGCCAAAATTTCTAGGCCAAAGAGGAAACGAAAGACGGAGAAAGCGGAGGGGAAGGGTAAGGAAAAGGAAAAAGGAAGCAAACGCAACGAATTCGCCGTGGTGGAAGATCGAGGAGGAGCTGAGGATTTTGAGGGGTTACTCGGAGAAGGCTATGGCAGTAGAGGAAGATGGAGAGGTTCAACGAGATTGTTGCTTTTGGATGAGAAATATTCCGGTGAGGAAGTTCAAGACTTGCCAAGGGCTATCAAGGTGATAGATCTTCTTTAATTCCACTCTTAAGGTTTGATTTATTAGCTATATATATTTCTGTTGTTGGAGAATTTTGTGGTTTCTGTATGGTAGGTTCTGTTTGCAGAAGCTAAAATGACAGATGCAAGCTTTAGTTACGAGCTAGTAAAATGCAGACTGACTTTGTTTTATGACTATTGGCCAATGAATGAGGTAAATGATGACACTTTCAAGCTGACTTTAATTTATCAAAGATCGGGTTGATCAAAGTAAATATTATTGTAGGTATTGGAGGCTATACTTCCAAAGGGTATGATTGTGCCTTCAGCATTTGAGATGGTTGGGCATGTTGCACATCTGAACCTAAGAGACGAGCATCTGCCATATAAAAGGCTCATAGCTAAGGTAATAGTGAAGATTGCTTATGTCTGAAACTAAAAAAATTCCCCAGCTTCAGAATTTGAAATCTTCTGAGCTATTTATCTTGTCAGGTAGTTGTGGACAAGAATCAGCCAAAGATACAAACCGTTGTGAATAAGATTGATCGTATTCACAATGACTTTAGAACTATGCAGCTAGAGGTTTTAGCCGGAAACCATTCCCTGGTGACTCTGGTTGTTGAAAATAGACTGCGCTTTCATGTTGATTTAGCTAGAGTGTATGTATCTTCTTTTCCATGGAATTTCCAGTCTTAGAGTTTTTGGTTAGACCCAAATACCATTTTTGCATTTGAACGTGCCTTTACACTCCTTGGTTCGCCGATGACAGTAGTTTTGCATAAGATGTCTGATAGCAGTTTGAGTTTTCAGTCAGAGGAGAAATATGTTCTATCTTTTGACTGATAGTTGAAAACATTTGTTCTTACCAAATCTCTTATCATTTATTAAAGCATTGTATCTGTTTAATGTTTATAAAAATTTTGACTCTTCTGGTTTTGTTATGTGTGCTAGATATTGGAATTCGAAGCTTGGGACGGAAAGACAGAGGCTGCTGCTCGGATTTGACCAAAATGATGTTGTCTGTATGTTTGCTACTTAGAATTAACTTCGACGGTACACCATTAATATTATTGCTATACCCTCTGTAAAACTCCCATTTTATAAGTTAGCACCAGTGATCTCCGCCAATAAAAATGCATTGTCCCTCCAATCTGTGACAAAGGTCCTTGTTATTAGTGCTAAATTTTACTGTTTTCTTTTGCATAAGAAGCATATATATCATCTAGCTTGAAGTTCTTGTGTGTAATTTGGTATAAATTTTGTCTGTGTTGTGTTTGATTTCACATTACTTTGTTATTTTTGAAAGGTGATGTTTTTGCTGGAGTTGGTCCGATTGCACTTGCTGCAGCAAGAATTGTAAAACGTGTATATGCCAACGATTTGAACCCTCATGCAGTAGAATTCATGGAACAGAATAGTGTTGTGAATAAACTCGAGAAGAGAATCGAGGTAAGTACTAATTCCCAACACTTTGTCTCATACTCCAAATCATTTGCACAATACTGAATCTCTTATCTCTGTCTAGATTTTTAACATGGACGGACGACGATTCATAAAGGCTATGTTTTCAAGCGACAAGGGGCAAAAAGTCACCCAAGTAGTCATGAATCTACCCAAAGATGCTGCTGAATTTCTAGGTTTGGCTGTTTTTCTTCCAAAGCTTCCCTTTTTTTATAGCTCACACACCATTAACCCTCTACTCAAGCAGATGCATTTCGCGGAGTATACAATGATAGGCATAGAAACGAAGGCTTATCTTTCCCAACCATTCATGTCTATGGATTCTCCAAGGCTACTGATCCAGAATTCGACTTTCACGAGGTCCAAAACCGATGAAACAAAACCCGTCAAACTCTTCCATATAATCAAAAATTTGAAACAAGCTACTGAAAAATTCTAAGAGTCACTTGGTTTTTGACTTATAGCGGATACGCATTGCTCTATCAGAGGTAGCTGTGGACGTCAAGATGCGAAAGGTACGGCTTGTGGCTCCTGGAAAATGGATGCTATGTGCTTCCTTCATACTGCCGAAGAGTGTAGCCTTCTCAAGAAAAAACATAAATCACATAGATTAAAAAAACGCAATACGTGGATAAATATAGGGACGTATTTGCAAATACGTATTCTTTGTTTATTGTACTTGTAGCCAGTAATACTTGCAGTGTCTTTGTTGAAGAACAAGACAACTAACAACTGAAAGTGACAACAGCTATTCTTACATTATATAATAATTCAAAACCTTCTCTTACAACACAAAGTCACAAACCCTATTTAAAAGCTTTCTATTTTCGGACACAGAATATCTGGTGCACAGATTTGTCTCTGCTTATTGGACGGTCCAGATTTCAATATTGTCTTACTTTAAAGTATTCACATAATAACCCATGTACTTGTTTTTACACAAATTAAACCCATCGGCTTAGGTATTTTCTCTATTCAAAGTAACCAATAATGAGAAGATTTACAAATCCGGTTAAGTGGTACGGTGAATTTTGATGATTGAAAAGGGTAGAGAAAAGGGCAACGATGTAATTAAGTAGAATAGCTGTACCAGTGAAGGAGGGAGAGAATCTCAGTAGGAGATTGAGATCTAAAGTAATGATAATGGAAAATCTGGAAAATTAAATTCGTAAAGAAGAAGAAATAAAAAAAGAGAGAGAGAAGTGGTCCAAAAGGAGGTTTAAGGAAGGGTTTGCAAGTTTGTATGAAAATAGATAGATAAGGAAGATGATGTATAAAGCCAAAACTAACAGTTGCTCTTTTTCTTTACTTTTTAAAATTTAATTTAATCGAATTTTTCAAAAACTCACTCCTTTATTCACCTACTCTGCCTCCTTTTATCCTCTCTATGGTCCCTTCTTATGAATTGCAAATTTACTCCACTTTATGTGCATATATTATCACTATACGTTTGAGATCTCGTAAAGTAACAAACTCTACTCATACATTTTTTATTAAGATTCAATTACCGCAGAGATTCTATTTAATTTATCAAACAGTTTTTGTCAACAATTAAATTAACCATATCTCAACCGTAGCTCAAACTTCCTAGACTTTAATATTTATTATATATGGGATTATGCAATTTATCTATATTAAATTTCTGCAAAAAAACAATCTTTTCTTTTCTATCTAGAATTATAAAACAATAATTTTGAGTTCAGTTATATTAATAAAGATATGTTGGGAAAATGTAATAGAAGTAAAAACGAAAAAGGAAGAAAGAAGAAGTTGGGATCCAATCATTCTAGAAAGGACACAATATGCTTCACGGATCCCAAGAATCTTTAGATGCCTGGCTAAACTCAGCAATATGTTGGCACAAAAAAGAACTCACCAATATAAATCAAACCTTCACACGCTTCTCCTTCTCTCACACGTGCCAACACAAAAAACAAACCCTAGTAGTAGCCCTCCAATGAACCCTAAACTAAAGTGGTCCCTGTTCTTACACGTGTCCCTATCTTACCATGAAACTACATGTGGGCTCCTCTTTCCTTCTTTGCCCTACCTGTTCCTTCTCCTAGCCCACAATACAATCTACGCCGTATCTATTTTCTACTCTCTTTTTCCCATTTTATTATGCCTTTACTTTATTTTGTCTTTTTTGTGTTTATATCTTTATTTATTCATATAATCAAATTGTTATTTAGGTCAAATAATCATCTAATAAATCTCACTACTCCATAATAAACATGCTTCTTTGTAGTTTATTAAAAAAAAAACAAGTTGCTTTGTAATTTTTTTTCTAATTCTTAAAACATTTTCTGATTAAGTTAACCACATTGGATTTTATTTTTTATCGATAGCATCAATTTATATATATTTGTGGGTGTGATAACTTTACTTATTCTCTCGCGTGTCATTCTAGGCTGTCTAGCAACAATGTAGGTATGTTGGGTTGGTCATGCGGTTTGGATTTTGTTTTCAAGTCACTATTTTTTATGAGATCTAATTGAAACAATGTTACGTTAACATCAAAACTATTTGCATGTTACTTGTTACGATTTTGTGTATTAGAACTTGGCTGATTAACTTCTCTCTAAAAAATTTAGATACATACAGTTATATATTCTTTTATCTTATTTATAACAGAATTGGATATGTGTTATCATCTTTTTCAACGTTAATAGCTTCAATTTGTAAGAATTTTAAATTTCTAATGATAATTAATTATATTTCTAAATGATTGATTATATGATCGTTGAAAACTTTACAAAACAACATGACATCTGGTTATTAAAGTAACACGAAATATATATTGGGTACCTTAATTAGCACATATTAACGTTTGATGATTTCAGAGGAATGCTCTTAAAGATTACAATCGAAATAATTCCATTAAAAAATGACTGAGGTAATAAAAACATTCTAAAAGAAGATGTTAGGGTGAAGCAAAAATTAACATGGAGGCAGCTTTAAAATGTTTCCTTAAATGATGCAGCCATCATTTCTACTCTATTCCCTAGCTTAACTCCTTCTCGTATTTCACGTCTCTTGCAATTCCTTTTGCTTTAATCCTCTTCTCTTAAGTATCACTTACTATCTCCATTTTCTTTTATTTTTAGATAACTCCAAAACTCTTTCTTTCTAATATTGATTTCAGTTCAATACTAGCTAAATATATTGTATTTCACCATATAATGACTTCGGAAGCTTACTCATTTTAATTATCATAAACAAAGATTCTCAATTCAAATAAACAAATTTACTCTTTTGATAAAAATAAAGATGAATAAAACTGCGACTGTAACTCAACTTGCTTATTTGGGTAGATGTGAGCTGACTAAATCACGTTGTATCAGACCTTGCTCGCTACAATTGCCGAAAGGTCTCACGTCCCGACATCTGTCTTCCATCCCTGGGCTCTTATATTCTGTCCGTGAATATCACGCACTCTTTCTATTGGACCGTGCCACGCACCTCACCACTGCGCCTAGCAATATAATCTACAATATTACCACATTTCATTTTATTTCTTTTATCCGACTACACCTTAAAAAGTGTATAAAGAAAATATAATTTGAATTCTTAATGTGTTATCAAGCATTTCATTTATTCTTACCTTTTAATTTACAAAAGTTATTTAAATCTAGTAGATCAAATTATATACTCATTCGGTTTCATATTCCTTGTCATTATAGATTAAACTTTTTGTTTCATTTTAATTGTCATTTTTATTTTTAATACATTTTAATATAAAATAATTTTATTTGTCACTAATTAAATAAATAAAATATTAAATAATTTAAAATTCTAATAGTCAATCAAAAACATAATAGAATATTTAATTTTTTTTATATAAAAAATTATAGAATAACAAATAATCTAAAACCGAAAGAATATCTAACAACAAGATCTAGTAGTTGACAACAACAAAATAAAAGTTTGTCTCATAGTAATCACCATACTCTTTAATTAATGAATGGATATGGAACCAAATATAAGTCAAGATTACTATAGCATATGCTTTGTTGAAAATCTTCCTCAATGTCCAATGCATGGATACCATCAATCAATTCATGCCCCAACATTGATTTCAGTCACAAAACTCCTTTATCTATAATGTCAAATAACCTAACATAGTTTTTTATTCAATATCTCTTCACTTATAAACCTGAATATAACAAAAGCTAGTGTGATCTGCATAAAATCCATTTACTAGAAAAGTTTACCTCCAGCTCCGTATACATACAATGACAATTATCTATATTTATCCGTAATTAAGATTTTTTTTTCCAACGACATATAGCAAAACTAACTTAAAAACGACGATTATAGACTAGACACACAACATGATCTGGCTAGGGCGTCTGCTTTGTAGTTCAGGGTTCTGGGGATGACAGAAAGCGAGTAAGAGGAAAATCTAGAGGCAAGCCTCCGAAAATCTTTTTGATATGGGTAAAACTCGATTCTTTTATGATCATAGAATTTTCTTGATATCCGTAATTAAGATTAGAAAATAAAAATAATTTGGTTTAAATCAAGACATAGTAGTAAATTAAATATAGGGGGTAAAAGTGAAAAAGTAAATATTAAGATTAAAAACAAACAAAAAAAGATACGTTATCCTCATATAGTACCTGGAAATAACAGAAAATAAAAACAAAAGGTAAGTACTTTGCCTGAGAGGAGATATATCAACAAAATAAAAAGAGAGATTAACACACACATAAAGACACCACAAACAACACACTTCAAGCTTTCATCTTTACCACTTCATCTTTCTCTCTCTCTCTAAAAAGAGTTCCAAAGCTCACTGATCATCATCAATGGCCACTTCTCTCTTCTTCATGCCTTCTGACCAAAACTCCCACCTAGGTGTCAATACCTCAACTGAGATCCAGACAGAGCCACAAAAGAGTCGTGGTCGGAAACCAGGATCTAAGACAAGTCAACAAAACCCGAAGAAACAGAAGAGAGGTATGGGAGTCGCAAAGCTCGAACGCCTGCGAAGAATCTCCGAAGAAGAACAGAAGAACAAACTCGTTGGACACACGTCATCAACAGTAGTGAACCCTAATAACATTTCTCGTTTACCCGTACCCATCGCACCCGACCCGGTTGTAGTGCTACAAGGCTTCCCAAGTGGATGTAGAAGCAACAGGATCTATTGTGGTGGAGTCGGGTCGGGTCAGATTATGATTGACCCGGTTTGGAGTTTTGTTGAGACTTCCAGTACTCATGAGCTCTCTTCAATCACAAATCCTCCCCATCAAATGTATAACGCTTCTCATAATCGCTGTGACACTTGCTTCAAGGTTTGCTCTTTTTGAGTATTATAATATCTAAAAGTTTTGGCATTTCAAAAGTTTTGATTTTTATTATATGAGTTGCAGAAAAAACGTTTGGATGGAGATCAAAATGTAGTACGATCCAACGGTGGTGATTTCTCGAAATATACAATGATTCCACCGATGAACGGCTATGACTATCATCTTCAACCACATCAGAGAAGCCAAGAGTTCTTTTATGATCATAGAATCGCTAAAGCAGCTTCTTCTTTTGCTTCCAATACTACTAATCCATACTTCAACGAGGTCACAAAAACTACGGTATATATAATCAGTCCATTTATAGATATGTGTTTTTGATCTTATTTTGGTTTATAACTTAATGGTGGGTTTAGGGATCGATGGAGGAATTTGGTAGCTACATGGAAGGAAACCCTAGAAATGGAACCGGAGGTGTGAAGGAGTATGAGTTTTTTCCGGGAAGATACGAGAATTTTCCAGGAAATTTTGGTAAAAGAGTTTCATCAGTCGTAGATGAGTGTAGTCCTGATACATCATCAACCATTGATTTGTCTTTAAAGCTTTAAATGTTCTAAAATTTTTGAAACTCTTCTTCTCTTTTTTCTATTAATCTAAAGTCCAAACATTTTTCTTCTATTTCTTTTTTACTTTTAAGTATGAAACTGAAGAAAAAAAAGAAAACTTTTTTGGAGAATGCATTTGTGAAGAAAGATCCAGCTTTCGGTGTTACCTATTTGGATGTTAAATATGAGATTCTAAGCTAAACACTCAGACATATGTTCTGTTCTCTTCCTTAATTGTGTCATGAAAGCTCTCTCTCTCTCTCTCTCTAAAGAGATGTGTCAGATCTTGGGGCTTGGAACTATAATTTGTGTTTCTTTAGTTAGGCAATGATCCTGTCATGATTCATGTTATCACCTAATCCTCGGTTTTACGAAACGGTTTCATCTGATACATCTTCTTAATTTGACGCCATAATTAATTATCAAATTACTTTTAGTTTAAATTTATTATATAAAAAATTGCTTTTGGTTTTATAGATTGCATAAAATATGATGTTCAGATGATATATAAATACATTATTATTGATTTTAAAATTACAAGTTATTTAGGGAGCTAGTCTGACATACAATACAAGCACATTTGATTGTCTGTTGTTCACTAATAATAAAACACAAATTTTTATCAACTATTTTGTTGTTATTATGATACAATTTTATCATCTATATAATCATGTTTTATAATTCATACTCTTTGCAATAGTTTACGGTTGGTCATATTATCCTTCTTAAAAATGGAAAACAAAACCATAACATTGTTTTGAAGTAGAAAATTTTAAAGTTAATATTTTATAAACACATTGCCATGAAGAAGGTATATTGTAACCCATTATCTAGGGTTTGCTCGTTCAAAACCACAACCGATTAGAACAACAATGTCATATTTCTTTTGTTTAGCTCATATCATTTGGCTTATATATATATATATATATATATGTGTGTGATTTTCTGGTCAATATTGATTTACGTTTGCAATGTACTTTTTGGAACAACAATGTTTTTTTTTTGCGTCTATAGACACCAAAATGTAGGATTCGATTTCTAAAAGTAATTATTTTTGAAGATAATTAGAGGTAAATGCAAAGTTAATTTTAAACTTTTGACTTTAACATTTAAAACCAAAAATCAAGTTTTTCTCTGTTTGGTGGTTATATATATATGAGTTTATGTATTGTAAATATGAAATCTTAGAGATGGATTAATGGATTATAGATTGGGTCAAGTTAATATGATACATGGAAGCTAGATACAATGAATGTTAAAACCACTTGCTATAAATCTGTGTGTTTTATGAAGAAAACTGTCAATGGTACAATAATATGTAAATATGTGAAGCCACTCAGTCACATGATTCTCTAATCTCTACGCGTTAGACCAATAATTGACAAAGGTGTCAATAAATATGAAATGGGCCTTTATAATAATGAAGGCCCATTAGAAAAACGAATAAAGCGTTCATGTGATTCCTTCTTACTCAGCTGCTCTCCACGTTCTCGTAATTATTAACCACTTGAAATTTCAATTTGACATATACAAACATATCCATTATCTAATTATCCAACAATTAGCACTAAAATAGTAAGTTAATTAGAAAAAAATAAAAAAGTCGATAAACACGACTTGTTCTTCTTCTTCTTCTTCTTCCTCACGATCAGAAAAATCAATTGAGATTCTAGAAATTTTGACATTGAAATCAAAGAAAAAAGAGCATCGAGAAGAAGAGGATTCACTATGAATCTAGAT
Source organism: Lepidium sativum (assembly GCA_023374145.1). Classification (NCBI taxonomy): domain Eukaryota; kingdom Viridiplantae; phylum Streptophyta; class Magnoliopsida; order Brassicales; family Brassicaceae; genus Lepidium; species Lepidium sativum. Next base: position 13,862 of record JAKUCM010006364.1, read on the forward strand.
TCCGATCATCCTCATCTTCCAAACATTAAGATTCACCATCCTTCATCTCCTCGTCACTCTCACCACCACTCCTCCTCCACTCCTTCCGCTACTCCTACTCCAACCGCCGACGCTCGCCGTAGAATCGGAGTTGCCGTTGACCTCTCTGAAGAAAGCTCTTTCGCCGTTCGCTGGGCTGTTGATCACTACATCCGTCCTGGAGACGCCGTCGTCATTCTTCACGTTTCTCCAACCTCCGTTCTCTTCGGTGCTGATTGGGGACCTCTTCCTCTTCAAACTCAGCCTCCTCCTTCCGATGCTCCCAATCAGCAAGAACAGCCTAGTCAGGAGGATTTCGATGCATTTACAGCCTCTAAAGTAGCGGATCTCGCGAAACCGTTGAAGGAAGCTGGATTTCCTCATAAGATCCATATAGTGAAAGATCATGATATGAGAGAGAGGCTTTGTTTAGAGACTGAACGGCTTGGTCTTAGTGCTGTGATTATGGGAAGTAGAGGATTTGGTGCTGAGAAGAGGGGAAGTGATGGTAAGCTTGGTTCTGTTAGTGACTATTGTGTTCATCACTGTGTTTGCCCTGTCGTTGTGGTTCGATACCCTGATGATCGTGATGGTCCTGCTCCTCCTGGGAACAGTGGTGGTACTCGGGAAGCTATTGTGACTGTCAAATCACATGATGACGATTATGATGAAGACGATGAGGCTAAGAATTCTGCTGCTGCTTCTGCTCATCATGAACACATCAAAGGTCAGCTTCTATCATTTCTTTCTCTGTCACGTATGTCTTGTTGACTTACCATATATGCTTTATGGATCATTCCGAGTATCTTACAGTAGTGTTTCAGAGAAATTGCTATAGATGAGAACTTGAAAAATTAGAATTTTTTTCAATGGTTTCGTTTCCAGAAATCAGAGTTTTGTGATGTTTGATTCTGTTCAATTAAGTTCTACTCTGTTTCAGTTTGCAGTTACATAACTTTCTGCTTTTGGTATCATACATAAAGTACCAATGATAATTCATTCATGTGATTCGTTTTTCGCCTTGATTCCATTTCTTGTGCCTCTCTGTTGGTGTTGTTCCTCTGTTGCTTAGTTGAATGTATGCTATTTTCGTAGCCTTTTGGATAATTATCTAGAAAGTTAGCCAGATTTCCACTTTAAGTGGTGCAAATGAGCTCCAAAGATTCTTTTTCATTTCATGAGTTTCCTACACTGCTTTTGCTCTTCTTTGTCAACCAGATAGTGTTTCAGTTCGAATATTCTTGAACCTCTTATAGTCCAGATGAGAAATTGCTTTTAAGTTTTGACCCACCGGTAAAGTTGCTTTTTTTTCTTGGGTGTCCTTGTTGTTTGTTTTTTCTCGATATTTTCTCTGGTTTGGAGTAGCAGTAAGCAAAGTATCACAATTATTGACTTAGTAAAGAAGAGAAGACATAAAAATATCCTGAGCTCCCTGGTTTCACTCCTTCACTAAACTAGTAAAAATATGCATCTGGTGGAATTCTATAAACTCTGTAGTTATCTTTTTTTATATATTGTTGAAATCAAAACTCCATGGCTATATGCCCAGGGAAAAATAGAAAGCATAAGCATTTATCTTAGCTTATTCTATATAGTCTTTTGCTAATATAGTCTTATGTGGTTATAAACATTTAGACTTCTGATATCTGGAGTGTAAGTTGATGCAACATAGCTATATTGAGACTGTCAAAAGCTTAGGTAGATTTTGATAAGAATATCTCGTTGCCATTTGCTTGATTGATTCCTCTTTTGTATCATTATGAATCCAGTTTCGAACACCTACATGAGTGCAACTGCATGCATATGATTTGATGATATAAAGCGAAAATCAATTGATCCCTGTGCCTTTTACAGATGAGTAATTCGCCTTTATATCATTGGATTCACCTTCTTCACAGCCAGGTAAAAAATACGAAAAACACAACCTTTCTTCAACCACAATATAAAGAGTGATCGCAATCATTCTTTCTATTCTTTTGAAAATCATAGGTACGAAGATGGATGAATGAAACAAAAGGTCTTAACAGATTTGTGTTTGTTTGTGTTTTCTGCTATCTTTTAAAAGGTCTTAACAGATTTGTGTTTCTCTGTTCTCTTTTTATGTATTTCTCCATGTATTGATCTCGCATTTAAACAATGAACGAGTTGGAAATGAACACTAGACCTTTTGGGATAATGATCTTCATTTCAATCTCAATTCATTGTCCAATGTGACACTAAAACATCTAAAGCTTGATTTATTGATCTAATTCTAATGATTCGAAAGATAGCTTTCCTGTTTTAGTTCGGACTTATTTTTGATGGGGTCGTGTGAATACAAGTTAGGTTATAATTGAATGAATGTTAGGTCAAGCTTACTTAAAAAGTATAGTTTAATGTAATTGTCAAACTCAAGGGATAAAGACTGATCCGTTAGGGATTGGTTTGACTTTTGGAATGGAACTATGGCACACAAAGTTTCTAAGTGTTTGGCGATAGTCATGCCTTTGATGTGAAAGCCACGGCTCTTCCTAAACCAAACATCTGTGCACTATTTGGAAGAATTGAAGAAATACATATAAAATTGAAACATAAATCTTAAGAAACAATATAAACAGTTTTCTAATATTGTTAAGAGGATATTTAAACTTGCACTAATTGAGAACCACGCGTTTTGCAGAGAATCATAATTTAAAATTCGATAATTAAAACCAACGGCCCAAGCCCCACATACAACTCTTGATAACCATACAATCTGATTTTTTTAATAAACGTTTTATTAAGATCTATATATATGTATGTAACCAAAGCACAAAAATATTGATTGTTTGTGAAAGGGGATTGGATTGACAATTAAGACAGGTCGCAGACTAAATAGACAAAGATAGGTTCAATGTTCTTAGCGAATGAAAGAAGCTTTCATGACCCATAAATTCATTAATAATCTTAATTTTGTGTAGTCCCCACAATTTTTCTTTTTTGAGTGGTCTAAATCAGAAAGCAATCCACATTCATGTATTATTATTATTTTTACTGCATGTGTATGTTAATGCCTCTAGCTGTCACCAATCTCCCTCATTCCTTTCATCTACTTAAAAACCATATACTTTCATAAACTAAATATTAAAATTCAAACAATGCATAACTAAATAAAACACCCAAATCATATTCAAATAAAGAAGATAGTATAAATTATACTCAACCAAGTATATTAGTATACATGAATCCAAATTAATTATTTTAGGAAATTTAGTGGAAGGTAAATTTTAATGAATTTCAAATGTTTTATACATTTTTAGATCCATATAAAATTCTTTTTTTTTTTAATATCAAATAAAATTAAATTTTAAAATCAGTAGATTAAATTTTAATATTTAAAAATATTTAAATAACATATTATTTAAATATAGTGTTCAAAATCGATAATTAAATAACACATAATTTAAATATAAATTTAAAATTATTAATAAAATAATAAAGATTTCTAAATTCATTAAAATCCACTTTAAAATAAATCCCCTAGCAATTTTTTAAAAAACCATACTAATGATAATGATAAGTCAAATACATATATGTTTAAAACTAATTTTTGTACGACAAAGGATCAAAAGAAAGAAACTTAACTACCCCATGACTAAAACAAGTATTGTCAGATAATGAAGGGTGGTAAATTAAATAAAAACAAAAAGATTAATTAACGGCTGAGATCTCTCCTTTTAGAGATCGTAGAGTTGAGAGAAGACAATGACTCGGCGGCGCCGTTTAATCTGACGATGGAATTAACCGCAGCCGTTGATTTAAACGAAGGTTCGTTTATTGACGGTCGCTTCATCGGCCGTGAAGTGTTTGATTCTTGACCTGAAGAGCTTCCAATCTAATCCTGCATATCAAACAATGAAACATAATCAAAACCAAAACTTTTTAATCTTTATGTTAAAATTCACTAAAGAAAAATGATTAGATCCATACATCGGAGAAGTCTCTGATTCTCTTTGTAATTCTACCGTCAGATGATGAAATACTCATCAACGGAGGCTGTTGCGTTGTTGCAGACCAAGGCACAACTTGATTCTCAGCTTCTTCTTCGTCTTCTTCTTCATCATCACTGTACTCTTCATCATCCTCATCTTCATCTTTTTCTTCCTCATCCTCATCGTCATCATAAGATTCAGCACCATCATCGAAACTATTAACCTCCTGAACTCGATTATGTGAAGGAATCTGATTACCAGCACGACCAGCGTTTTTAAGAGCGACACAAGAGTCGCAAATAGAGAAAGTTGGACCAAGAGAAAGTCCAGAAGCTTTCCACGGCGTTAATGACTGACAAGAGCTACAGAGAAGACACCTTGTGTGCTTAGCGACAAGGAAATTAGCACCATGAACCCTACCATCGCAATCCCAACAAAGACTAGCTTGATCTGACTCGCAATACATTCTAGCTACACCATCGCAGAGATTACACTTATTCCCCATCAAACCAAAATCAAATCTTTCTCTTTCTCTCTGAGTGGTTCGGTGTTAAGCTTTAATCTCTTTCTTTCTCTATGTTCCTTTGGTTCTTCGAGAGATAAGGAAAGAAGGAGAAGAGGAAAGTGCAAGTTGCAGGAAATGGGATATTTCTCGTGGCGAGTTTTCTGTGATTCAATCAATTCTTTTCAGGCTGTTTTCGTCTTTTCAGCTTTGTGTTTAGCTTCAAACCAAATAAAAATCTATTTCTCTTCTTTTGTGAAACTTTCACAATATCTTCCTTCTATTTTATAATACCACACATCCTCTATTTATATTCTGTGGTTACCAACACATCTCAATTTCAATTAACTTTTTATTACTTTCTGTAATATATTAACTCAGTTTTTTATTGGTTCAACTTTTTTACTCAAAAAAGAGACTGGTATAACACTTTAATTGTCTTTATACATCAATTGTGTTTGGTTCAATATATCTACATTTCTTTATTTGATTTGAGTTAATCACGTTTTCTTTATTGTTGAAGCTCTATCTCATTGTTTTACCCCCACTTTTGTATAAATTATAAACGAGTATTGTTTATTTGGAGGCATCGTTCGTTGATATTCGATATGTTAATATCAAAATCGTCTAAAATTTTACACTAGTGATACTTCTTTTTTTGTATCAATATAATTTAGAATCCTACATGTGCTTTGATTGGTGCTGTTTAACCGAATATTAAATGTAGAACAATACATATGACATGTAAAGATCTTAGCTTATATGGAAGCCATCACTATTGTGATCGTGAGAATTAGCCGTATCGAACCCACAAGCTATGAGAGAGATCATTAGACGGTGATATATGATAAGATCCAAATATGTGACATCCAAACTGAATTTCTTTTAACAACTAAATCAACAAAATATTATCTATATTTTAAAATTTACTTAAAATTTACTTTTATCTAATTTACAAATTTTTTTTTTTCTTTTGAATATAGTAGGAAAAAAAAATCAAACTCCAATATTCAGAATTTGTAAATAAAATACTATTATTAATGTACATGTATTTGACGATTTTATAATTATACTTGCTTAAGCTGAATTATAAACTAATATTATTATATAACTATGCTTTCAATATCTATTAAGAGACCTTAACATAAACTATACAAAAAATACATATTCAATTATAAGAGAATCATTTTATTATATGGAATTTATCATGAAAATAATTCATATGTATGTTTTAAATGTAAATTTAACTCGGTGATTGACATGAGAACCACTATCATAAATATAAAATGGTATTCTATAATTTAAAAAAACAGGTTAAGTAGGGATGGCCAAAGCCGGTTTAACGTGGCGACAAGCTCATGGTTGAGTTAGAAGATATTTTGTATTAAGAGATTTAACAGTAGATGAGGTGGCGAGATCTCAGCCGGCGAATAAGGAGAGCGAGATTCTGTTAAATCCTATGTGGACGAATCAGGTTCTCAGTAGTCTAACTAGCCACGTGAGCCCACCTGGGATTTGTCTGAAACCATTATACAACTCCAAATGGGGCCCATTCCCTCTTTCTTTTCACAACCACTTGTTTCCCAATTTTTATTTACTTCTCCCATAATTCTTCTCTTCCCTAAGTTTTTAATAATAAATCTATTTTAAATTACAAAATAATGCATTGATCTGGGAGAGAAGATACAATTTTCTAATAGACAATTATTATTTACATGGACCATAATTTCTTTTTTTTTTGAAATAGTGTAGTTGCTTTGCTATTTGTGGCTGTAATGAATTCATTTAAAGAAGAATAAATGTGAAATAAGCATGGCCACATAAAAGATTTTGCTGATGTGGCAAACTTTTGATATAGGGAAATCCAACGTGGCGAGTAATGGTGGTATGAAGAATCAAAGTAAGATGGGATGTTATGAATGAGAGCCACGGAAGCATAAAGCTTTTTGTGGGTGAGTGGTGTTTTTGGTTTTTTCTCTTTTTAGCAATTTGTGTGGATAAGAATTTTGGAACAAGTCAGAAGTTTGAAGAAGCCCTTACAAATATGCATATCTTTCATTTTGTTTTTTGAGAATTCAGCCTCTTATCTTCTTTGAGATATGGCATGTATCATGTATGTACGGGGTGGTTAAAAGATGCCAAGTTTTCTTGGATTTTTTTTACACTTTTCTATAATCTTATTATTTTGAATAATAAAATTGAGTTATAAATTAAATTTTATTAATTTAATTATTCAAAAAGTCTAAAAAATTAAACAAACTTTTTTTTGTATTGACAGGACCATCCCATATTTACCAAGTGATTTTCTCACATGAAAATGAAATGAAATGTATTATTACAACGAAAATAAACATATTCTTTACATAGACCAATTTTAACTGGTTGACAAGAACTTTTCGATTTGATAATCTAATCAATTATCCCATCAAACCAAACTGGGAATCGAGATTATATCATATTTATCGTTTTATTGGAAGAATTTTTTTTGTCAAGCGTTTTACTATTAAAATTTATTATTCAGTGTTTAGAAAGAAATTTAAACCACGTTTGGGTAGCTGATATACTTCTAAGTTTTGTTTTTTTGAGACCTGATTAAGTGCAACCGTAAAAAAAAAAGATTAGGTAACAATGTCATTCATTATTTCATATGTTTCTGGACTCATTTCACAAGATATTAAACTTTAAATAATCTGAGCTGAGTTTATGCACAGATTCAGGGACGTGAATCCACAATGTAGAGCGTCTTCCAAACATGATCTAATGGCTATCACCTCTGCTAGCACGGGCGATCATATTTTTGTGACGCTGCAGGAAGTTTCTATGTCTCGATCTCCAATTGCTCTCTTGAAGATCCATCCCAAACCAGCGACAAGTTTGTCTCCTCTCCAAGCTCCGTCTCTGAAACACATGATTGATCTTCTATTCTGGTTTGTTGTAGATCTGAAAGAATTAATTGTGAGGTCGAAGTGCTGGAGAATCCATGGGCTCATTGATCCAGTTCCTACTCCCGTCGGTGGTAAGCAATGAATTATTTTGGCTTTTCTCCATAGTGCGGTGAAGGATATGTTATTGGTGTATGGTGAAATTGCGCTTAAAGGTGACACATCCCATACTTATCGAGCAAAGACACAAGTAAAAAATATGTGGGTTATGAAAATTCGATTCATTACACCTTGGACATATAAGATTGACTTCCATTTTCTGTTGACAAAAATTTATCGAACGGGTAGGGTTTCGTTTAAGCATTTCCAGATCACCATTTAGATTTTTGGTGGTGCTTGCACCTTCCAGTCATCATTTAACCATGTAGCTCCAGGACTGGGGTGATGCTGGCCTTGGTTTTTGTTTTCTAGAGCCATATAATAGCATGTTTTCGTTGCGTAAGCTCCAAAACAGGGATGAAGCCATATCATATTGTCTTCAGTTCCATAGTGGCTCAATTTGATGAACTTGATGTCTTGTTCATGTTGTGGCATAAATGTTATAATCTTGTCTGATTCCCAGGTTGATGCCTCATGATTAATGATGTTTGCAACCCGAAAATTTGGTGCATGTTCCGGTGATGGTCCCATAGGGGCTAACAGAGCTAAAGTAGAGAACCAAGAATCCTCCCATAGTTTGATGTTCCTTCTTTTGCCAACACACCAACCGATATTATACTTCAAAAGGTCTCTGCCTAGTAAAACTTCTTCCCAACCATGAAACATTGAGCTTGGAGCTGCACAATTAAGAAAAGTATATTGTTTCATATATTTGCCTTTTAAAGTTCTACCTACCAGAGATTCTGGATTCATTAGGATTCTCCAAGCCAGTTTTGCTAGGAGTGCTTGGTTAAAGCATTGGATGTCCCTTAGACCTAGACCACCATCTTTCTTTGATCTAGCTAGCTTTGACCAAGATAACCACGCCATTTTTTTTTCCAGGTTTATCATTCCACCTAAAATGAGTTAGAGCCAATTGGATCCTCTTACTCAGCGACATCGGGAGCAAGAAGCAGGACATAATGTATGTCGGGATGCTAGAGAGCACGCTCTTGAGAAGGGTGAGTTTACCAGCCGCCGATAGAAACTTAGAAGACCACGCTGCAGCTCGTAGTTTAATACGATTAATAATAAATTCAAAATATCTCTTTTGTGTCTTTCAAAGTGCTCCGGAAGCCCTATGTATTTCCCAACTCCTCCTTCTCTTTGAATTCTCATGGTGTTCTTTATGAGAGCTTTCTGGTCTAGAGATCTCCTTTTTGAAAAAGTTATTAATAACTTGTCTACATTGATGCATTGACTAGATGCTTATTCATATAACTATAGAATAGAGTTGAGCTTTGCCATATTTGAAGTTAATGCCTTCAAGAAGAACATAGTGTCATCAGCAAAAAGGAGATGATTGATTAAAGGTCTATCACGAACCACTTGGAGACCGAGCATGGATCTGTCTTGTTGTGTTTTTTGGCATAAACCAAAGAGTACTTCTCCAAAGAGAATGAATATAAACAGTGATAGAGGATCACCTTGCCGTATCCCTCACTCAGATACAATTTATCACCTTGGTGAACCATTTATTAGAACCGCATATGATACACTTTCTATGCATTGCATGATCCAATTTATCCATAAATTATGGAAACAAAGTCTTTTAAGGATTGAGTGAATGAAAGGCCACTATTGACGGCAATACGACTTACCCATATCATTTTTACTACAATGAGGTTGTTTTAATTTGCAGTTGATGTTTTGAGGAAATGGAGCATCTTGATACGAGCTTCGAGATGCTTCTCTAAGGTTGACGGGAGTGGGTTCTATCCAAGGGAACCAAATGTACTTCCTTGGTAAGAAAAGTCAGGGGGCGCGGAAGGGGGTGGTTTGAGGAGCGATCCACAAGAAGTATGATGAACTTCTTGATACACTCAAGCACACTCTAGATCAAGGGGAAACCACTCGAGATCTTGCAGTGTGTTCTAAGTCTTAGACAAACAACTAAACTTGCTAAGGACTCGAGATTTCTCTTTGAGAAAACTGTGTTCTTGATTGATTTCAAAGTTGGGTGATTTGTTACATGGCTACAAGGATACCTTATATAGGGGTCCTAAGGAACACTTACTTAAAGAAAAAAGGAAAATATGGGTCGTAACCCATTAACAAAAAGGAAATAAGAAAAATGGCAAATTACAAGAAAAATGACAAATTTCTAACTTAGTGTTTTGGTGCCTTTTTTAAATGAAACTAAAAGACCTAAAAAGCCTATGAGCCTTAAGACTCTTTATCCTAAGGTGCTGGAGTTTTTTGGGCTTGCCGTTCCTGCAAAAACATTTGTTGTAAATAGAAAATAATCCTTGTAGGGTGCGATAAAGGACAAAGTCTTGTTGGTTTCTTCCAGCTCGGGTATTGTCGATTCTTGGTCCTCTTGGTCAGCTTCTAAAGGGTCTTAAATGTCTTGGATCTTGATGAGTCCCAACCTATCGGACCGAACGCGGACAATGAAATAGACGAAGGACCCAGCCGCAGAACACAAGGACCAATCCGAGTACCGACCATTGACCCAGGGATAACCACTAGGTCCAAGACGGCTGCTCGGAATACACAAACAAAGTGCAACATGTACGTGACCGAGTTCCTAGAGTCGTATGACCCTCGGTCATACGACCAGCCCAACCGCGACCAGAAGGAGGTTATCCGAACGGTCTTCACCATCTCGAGGTGAAGACTCTAAGCCGTTAAGGAAGCTGGGCACTCTTTTCCCTCACCTTGGTTTTGTCCCAACTGGTTTCCCAAGGGAGATTTTAACGAGGCCAGGGCACTAAGCGCATGGGCGCGCAACCCCGAGTGACGCGCCCATCTCTATCCTTTTATTTCTAGCCGTTAGGCATTTTTAGCCGTTAGTGTGTACGGACCTTTATCCTTCCGCGTCTTTTATGCCCACGTGTTTAGGGCTTCCTTCTTTTTGTTATTTCCAATAAAAGGGAACTTGTGCATTTATTTGGAAGTTAGCCTCTTTGAATGAAAATCTGTTTTTCTCTCTTGTTGCGTGAGACTCGCACCGTGACGGCTAAGTAGACCGAATCGTGAGTAGAGCCACCACTCACGTGTCGTCTTTTGATCCATCCTTTCCCATTTTCCTTATCGGATCCATCTCTCGGAGGTCTCGATTATCTCTAACTCGAGCCTCAAATCCACCCCGTTATCCTTCACGACTTTTCCGATCTTTTGCCACATTTACCGACAAGATGTTCGAACCAAACCCCCCTCCCCCCCCCCCCTTGACCCTTGTGACGCATCCGTTTTTGGTATCAGAGCCGAAGATCCCACAGTTGTGTCTTTCCTTCTCTTTTCTTCTTTTGCGTTTTGGTTTGTTTCAAAGTTTGCATTCTTCTCTTTGTCTTCGTTGTTGATGTGATAAGTCGTCTCTTTTGTGTTTCTTTGCTTTTTATGCTTGAAAAGTTGAAGTCTTGTCTCGGTTTTGCTTTCGATAGTTTTAAATCGCACTCGTTCGGTTTTTCCTTCAAATTTTTTCCGGGATCGCTTTTGGATCTGTCAATTTTCGTGGCTAGATAGAAAAGATAGTTCCTTTTGGTGTCAAAACGTGTTAGTGGTGGCCATGAAAACCACGTGTCCCATCGCGAGCCGGCGGCTTTTCCATTTTCTCTCTCCAATCATTGACCACTTTAACTTTTGACCAATCATTGAATGTCTTTTCTCTCCAATCATTAGCTGTCACCTTTTTCTTTTTTTTTTAAAAACGATTCCATCTTATCCACACACCACGTGTCTTCGTTTCGCAGGTGGCCACCATCCGTACTCCACCGTCCGTACTTCCTCCTTCCGGCGACCCTCCGTCGACTTTCAAACTTTGCGGTACACCGGAATCCGTACGACGTCTGTACAACTTTTCCGGTACACCGGAATCCGTACAACGATCCGTACCATGGCTGCTCAAGATCTGCCAGTGGTTCCGCCTCCCCCACTCGAGCTTGGAGCTGTTCTCATGCAGATCCAAGCTCAGCTAGGACAAATCGATGAGCGCCTCAACCGCCTCGAGATCGCTCGACCAGTCACCCCGCGGGTGCCCCCACACCGCGAACCGCGAGTTCCACCTCCTCCCGGACAGCAACCTGATCAAGTTCCACTGAAGAGGACCCTGATTACCTGAGGCGAAGACAACCCCGGCGAGATGAATACAGGCCCATGGGTCCAAATCAAGTCGGACCATCTTACAAACTGACCGTGCCAACCTTTGCGGGCAAAGTCGACCCGAAAGCTTACCTACAATGGGAAGGCCGCATGGACAAAGTCTTCTCATGCTACTCCTACCCGGATCAACGTCAAGTGATCTTTGCCACAACCCAACTCACGGATCACGCCCTCACTTAGTGGGATTGGGACGTAGATGATCGAAGGAGGAACTATGAGCGTCCCATATCCAATTGGACCGCCATGAAGGCTCTCATGAGGCGACGCTATATCCCACAGTACTACAGCCGCGACTTGCAAAGGCGTTTTAGGAGGCTAATCCAAAGAACAAAAAGTGTTGAGGAATACTTTGAAGAGTTCGAGCACTTAAGGAATTGGCTGCAACTCGAAGAGACAGAAGAAGCACTAATGGCTCAGTTTCTAGATGGCATGAATGAGAGAATCACTAGGATGGTTGAACGCCAAACCTACAACGACTTTGAAGAAATGTTGCACCTAGCCGTCCAATTGGAACAACAAATTAATAGGAAGAATGCTAGCGCCCCTCGGACCCGAGGACAGGGACTTCCGAGCTGGACCCCGAACGCGTCCTCCTCCCAAGGAAACAACCGCAGAACTGAGAAGCCAAAAGTCGTCCACATTGATTCCCGGTTCAAGCCCCGTGAGGTCAACACAATCCGCGATCCGAGCCGCGCCCTCAAACCACCGATGCAAGAACTAGGGACGTCGAGTGTTTCAAGTGTCAAGGACATGGTCACTATGCTCGAGACTGCCCAAACCAGCGGAATATGACCCTCACAGCTGCAGGGGACTATGAATCTCAAGATGAGGCCGACGACCCCCAAGATCCTTCCGGAGAGGTCGAGGCCGAAGAGACTATTGCCGAACCAGAAGTCGGAGAGCTCCTCATGATTTGCCGCGTTCTCAGTGTCAACACAACGCCAGAGGAGTCCAATCAACGCGACAACATCTTCCACACTCGATGCATGGTAAGCGGGAAGGTGTGTGGCTTGATCATTGACGGGGGCTCATGTACTAATGTCGCGAGCTCCTACATGGTCAAGAAACTCTCTCTCACAACCACACCCCACCCAAAACCCTATAGACTTAAGTGGTTGAATAATAAGTCGATGATAAATGTTTCCGAACAAGTTTCGGTCACATGTAACGTGGGGCCCTATAAGGACCAAGTCCTATGCGATGTCGTGCCGATGCAAGCCAGCCACCTTCTATTGGGTAGGCCTTGACAATTTGACAAGAAAACATCCTACTGTGGCCACACAAACCAATATCACTTCATTCATGATAAAAGACGCATGTGCCTTAACCCGTTAACACCCGTTAACACCCGCCCAAGTTAATGAGTTGCAATCAAACATGACTAAGGATCCGGACCTTAAAACGAATCTTTTAATTAATGTTGGGGATGTTAGGAGGTCTCTTAGAGATTCCTCTTTTCATGTTTTACTAATGGTCTTTAAAAAATTGTTGTCCATAGATAGTGAAGACGCATTCATCCCGAAAGCTATCAAGGAACTCATAAGCCGGTTTCAGTATGTCTTTCCCGAAGAATTACCCCACGGCTTACCCCCAATACGAGAATCGAGCATCAGATAAATCTCATACCGGGAGCCCAACTTCCCAATCGAGCTGCTTATAGGGTCAACCCCACCGAGGCCAAAGAGATGGAGAAGCAGGTCGGGGACCTTATGAAACAAGGGTATGTGCGTGAGAGCCTCAGCCCTTGTGCCGTTCCGGTTCTTTTGGTACCCAAGAAAGATGGATCGTGGCGGATGTGTGTTGATTGCCGAGCCGTCAACAACATCACCGTGAAATATAGACACCCATTCTGTGGCTGGATGATATGCTGGATGAATTGATGGGGCGAGTATCTTCACCAAGATCGACTTCAAGAGCGGATACCATCAAGTGAGAATGAAGGAAGATGATGAATGGAAGACAACCTTCAAAACCAAGCAAGGCCTCTACGAGTGGCTAGTCATGTCGTTCGGCCTGTCCAACCCCCCATTCACCTTCATGCGTCTAATGAGCCACGTACTCCGACCCTTTATTAATAAATTTGTGGTGGTTTATATACAGTCGCGACCTTGAGAATCATTTTATGCATCTTCATTTTGTTTTGGCAACACTTCGAGAAGTAAAGCTTTACGCTAACTTCAAGAAGTGTGTCTTCGGTACTAATGAATTGGTTTTCCTAGGGTTTGTTGTAAGTGCGCAGGGGCTCCGAGTAGATCAAGAAAAGATAAAGGCAATCGATGAGTGGTCCACCCCAACAACTGTGAGCCAAGTAAGGAGCTTTCACGGCCTGGCCAGTTTTTACTGGCGGTTCGTTAAGGACTTTAGCACAGTGGCCGCGCCCCTTACAGCCATAACTAAGAAGAGTGAAGAGTTCATGTGGGGGCCAATACAAGAAAGCTCCTTCAGGGAACTCAAGAAGAGATTGACCCAAGCCCCACTCCTCGTCCTACCTAATTTCAAGAAGACCTTTGAAGTGGAGTGCGACGCGTCCGAAATCGGAATCGGAGCTGTCCTAACCCAAGGAGGCAAACCTGTGGCCTATTTTAGTGAAAAGCTTCATGGCCCTACTCTGAATTATCCAACCTACGACAAAGAGCTTTAAGCCTTGGTCCGAGCCATGGAGACTTCACAACATTACCTCTTGCCTCGGGAATTCGTGATTCACACGGATCATGAAACTTTAAAACATCTCCGCGGCAAGACCAATCTCAAGAAGACGCACGCCAAGTGGCTAGAGTTCATTGAGGCCTTCCCTTATGTCATCAAATATAAGAAGGGCAAGGAGAATATAGTGGCCGATGCGTTATCAAGGAGACATGCCTTAATCACGACCATGGAAGCAAGAGTCCTAGGCTTTGAAGGAATCAAGGGAGCATACGAGACGGATCCAGAATTCGGGGCAAGCTACAAGGAACGCAGAAAAGGGGTATATTCTCAATTCTATATTGCTAATGGATTTCTTTTCCGAGAACGCAGGTTGTGCATACCCGCCGGCTCCATCCGGACCCTTTTGCTACAAGAAGCCCACGGTGGCGGCCTCTCAGGCCATTTCAGAGTCACCAAAACCCTAGAGGTCCTTAAGGAGCATTTCTATTGGCCCAAGATGAAGCGCATGGTGGAAAAATTCGTAGGACGCTGCATCACTTTTCGAACCGCTAAGTCCACGCCGCGACCCCACATGTTATATAAACCTCTTCCGATTCTGAATTAACCTTGGGTTGATTTATCGATGGATTTTGTACTTGGATTGCCTAACTGCTATCGCAAGGATTCTATTTTTGTGATTGTTGACAGGTTCTCCAAGACGGCACACTTCGTCCCATGCAACAAATTGACGGACGCCACGGCCCTAGCCAACCTCTTCATCCGGGAAGTGGTAAGGTTGCACGGATTACCTCGCAGCATAGTGTCGGACCGCGACCCGAAGTTCCTCGGGCATTTTTGGCGGACTCTATGGAGGAAGATGGGAACCAAGCTTCTGTATTCCACGGCGTGCCTCCCACAGAACGACGGCCAAACAGAAGTTGTGAACCGAACCATTGGAGCCCTAATCTGAACTACCGTCGCAGGCAATCAAGGGACTTGGCTCGAGTTACTCCCGCTTATGGAGTTTGCATACGACCAGTCGGTTCACTCCGCGACCAAGAAGTCTCCTTTAGAATTCGCTTACGGGTTTAGACCTCTATACCATCTAATGATATCGAGTGCCAAAACGGGAAAACAAAGCCGAGTTGATCAAAAAATTACATGCTGAAGTTCGAGAAAACATGGAAAGACGGACTTAACAATATGCCCACAAGCACCGCAAGGCCATGATTTTCAAACCAGGCGATTGGGTGTGGTTACATCTAAGGCCGGAACGATTTCCCCAGTACCGAAAGGACAAGCTTAGCCTAAGGGGAGACGATCCTTTCCAAGTCATCGAGAAGATCAACGACAACGCCTACCGCCTCGAACTCCCTGGTAGGTATCGGACCTCAACATCTTTTAATGTTGTTGACTTGGTACCGTTTGATGTAGGTGATGACTACGACGTTATGAGGTCAGAAAATTCTCAAGAGGGAGGGGATGATTAGTCCCGACCTATCGGATCAAACGCGGACAATGAAATAGATGAAGGACCCAGCCGCGGAACACAAGGACCAATCCGAGTACCGACCATTGACCCATGGATCACCACTAGGTCCAAGACAGCTGCCCGAAATACGCAAACAAAGTGCAACATGTACGTGACCGAGTTCCTAGAGTCGTATGACCCTCGGTCATATGACCAGCCCAACTGTGACCCGAAGGAGGTTATCCGAACGGTCTTCACCATCTCGAGGTGAAGACCCTAAGCCGTTAAGGAAGCTGGACACTCTTTTCCCTCACCTTAGTTTTGTCCCAAGTGGTTTCCCAAGGGTGGTTTTAACAAGGCCAAGGCACGTAGCGTATGGGCGCGCACCTTTATCCTTCCGCGTCTTTTATGCCCACGTGTTTAGGGCTTCCTTCTTTTTGTTCTTTCCTACAAAAGGGACCCTTGTGCATTTATTTGGAAGTTATCCTCTTTGAATGAAAATCTGTTTTTCTCTCTCGTTGCGTGAGACTCACACCGAAAACTTTAGCCGCCATTGAACCGGGTTCCCGACAGCTAAGTAGACCGAATCGTGAGTACAGCCACCACTCACATGTCGTCTTTCGATCCATCCTTTCCCATTTTCCTTATCGCATCACGTCCATCTCTTGGAGGTCTCGGTTATCACTAACTCGAGCCTCAAATCCACCCCGTTATCCTTCACGACTTTTCCGATATTTTCCCACATTTACCGACACGATTTTCGAACCAAAAACCCCCCTCTTGACCCTTGTGACGCATCAGATCTCCTCTGGTCGTGCTGCTTGGTCTTGACTTGCGTTCTTGATTTTTCTCGCGCTCCTCGAAGAAGTACTGATATCGATCTTGGAGCGTTCCGGGAAGGACGTGATCTCTTCCTTGTTCAAGATGTTAACTACAGATTCTACTAGTTGTTCTTTCAGCTTATGTGTCCTAGTTCGAGTCATTGGCCTGCTTAGTTCAACCAGATTGATGCCCTCATCATTCCCTCCCTCTTGAAGATGCTCCATTTCGGGTGCATCGTCATCATCGACATGGAACGGGGATAGATCATCAACATTAAAACTTGAAGAGATATTGAACTCACCCGGGGCTTGAGCTTGGAATTACGCTTGTTCGGGAAGCACTCCAGGCGCATGTGTACCCAAACCCAATCTCTCTTTGTTTGATCGATTCAGCCTTCTTTTCCAAGTTCTCTTTGACTTTGAGATATAATTTTCAGACTAGTTCGGCTTTGGCACTTGCATCCTTGTCAAGGTAATGGCGCGAAGGGAGTGGTGTAAAATC
>JAKUCM010006365.1:0-31862 GCA_023374145.1 Lepidium sativum
TCAGTTCTTCACTGTGGTAACATGTTTCAGAAGCATTTCCACAACATCGTTGGAAATCCTCGATGCTTCATTCTTCAACTGTTCGATTTTGGCATCAGTCTCTTGCTCTAGTCTCTTCACATTGGCACCAGAATCTCCACTAGTCTGTTTTAACAATATGATAATTAGATCAAGGAAACTACTTTTTAGATTGCCTAAGAACAGTGGTTTTCTTTTTACAAAATTCTGTACCTCCTCAAGTTTCCTCTGGAAGTCTTGCTCTGTTTTAGTTTTGTATTCGGCAATCTCTTTCTCAGCTTCTTCCTTGGCTTGCTTCAGTCTTGCCATTTTTGCTGCAACGAGGAAAGAGATAATAGATAAATTTCACAAATATATAATCAAGTTCTTTGTATCATGCAACAAGTGATAATGCTAAAACACAATTTGTTTCTACAAATATAAAGGCACCCAAGAATGCAACTAAATGTAGCTACTTGAGGATCCAAAAGCCCTGTTTTATTGGGAAAATCTTTAAATCCAAAGTTGACAAATACAAGAAAACAACAAGCAGAGGGAACAAAGCACTATTTGTGTTTTAGGGATTCAGATTGTGAATTATATGCCACAATAAAAGAGAAACTTATAATTACCGCTCCTTGCAGCATTGACAATGTGTTGAGCTTCTTGCTCAGCCGCAAGCAACTGCTGGATCCCACCTTGACCTCTGCTGGATTCCATGCTTTATCCCCACAAAAATCTGTTAAAAACCAAGTTCATATATTAAGTTTGTGGATCAAGAAAGTCCAAACAACACAAACTTGAACTTACATAAAGTCAAAACACTTAGCACAAAGCTATAAGATGGGTAACAATCAATTTGCAGTAAACCAACACACGATCGAACCACTAAGATCATCACTGACTGAGGCGATCATATATTAATTATGAGAATTACAGAAGTACTAACGAACTATAGTTCTTTCTTCTGTTAAATTTATTTGGATCTGAGTACAACAGGCTTCGAGAAACATACTTTAGTCATTAATTCAAAGCAAATCTGTTAAATCTAACACTCCGTAACTCGGATTCAAAACTATATGGTATCCAGATCTCAGAGGGATAATGTAAGGAAGATCGAAGATCACTAAGTCAGGAGAGATCGATGTAAACTTTAATCGATCTTATACAAATATCCTAACAATGTTCCTAAGACGTAGAATCCCCGTCGATTTCCTAAAATCTCGGAAGTAGACAAAAATTCACATCGAAAATACTTAGACTTCCGATTGAAAATTGAAGAGGATCAGTAGAGAGAAGAGAACACATACCTTGTTCCGTCGGAGCAGAGAGGAGATATGAGAGAAGAAGATTTGATGGAGAAGGATCTAATTAATTACACGTCCATCGAATCTGCTCTTACTTGTATGAACTCACATGATTAGTGGGGTCCGTTTGATAAAATTATAAAGCCCACTTTTATAAAGAAAAAGCCCAAATAAATCGAAGGACACGTGGAGACCCACTTTTTAATTGGTAGAGCCCACATATAAAAGAAAAAAGCCCATATTAATCGTGGACACGTGGAGAGAAACAACGCCTGTTCCTTAATAATAAAATTGCAACATTAAATATTTATTTAATTCATCCCTTAAACAAAGGTATTATTGCTCTCTCTCTCTCTCTCATTTAAAGTTTTCTCTCTAGCTCATTCCTTTAGGCTACATCAATTTACATCCAAACAAATATTCCCGACACTCGTAGAAGAAGGAAGAAGAAACCCTAAGCATCCACGTTTGGGATTTTTTTTTTTTTTTGATGCAGTGAACAATACAATTGGGGAGAACTTCACAAGCAGAGATTGTGATGGAGAATCATAGCTCCGGTTTTACCTACATGGGCCGCAAATTCAGCGATTTGAGTGTCAACGATGATTCCTCTGCTTTCAGCGATTGTAACAGCGACAGATCCGGAGAGTTTACCACTGCTTCTTCCGAGAGCCGACGTCTTCTTCTCTCTTGTGCCTCTGAGAATTCTGATGATTTGATTCGTCATCTTGTTGCGCATCTTGATTCCTCCTGTTCCATCGATGAGCAGAAGTCAAGCTGCTATGGAGATCAGACTCTTATCTAAGAATAAAACCTGAAAATCGGATCAAAATCGCCAAGGCTGGTGCGATTAAGCCTCTGATTTCTCTGATCTCGTCTTCGGATCTTCAGCTCCAAGAGTATGGAGGTCACTGCCGTTTTGATCTCTCCCTCTGCGACGAGAACAAAGAGCTAATTGCTTCTTCCGGTGCGATTAAGCCGCTCGTTAGAGCGTTGAAAATGGGAACGCCGACGGCTAAAGAAAATGCCGCTTGTGCTTTGCTTCGGCTATCACAGCTCGAGGAAAACAAAGTCGCCATCGGAAGATCCGGAGCGATCCCTCTGCTTGTAAACCTTTTAGAATCCGGTGGATTTAGAGCGAAGAAGGACGCATCCACGGCTCTCTACTCGTTGTGCTCAGCCAAAGAGAACAAAATCAGAGCCGTGCAATCAGGAATTATGAAGCCTCTTGTGGGAATTGATGGCGGATTTTGGATCAAACATGGTGGATAAATCAGCGTTCGTGATGAGGTCTGCTAATGTCGGTACCGGAATCGAAGCCGGCGGTTGTGGAGGAAGGAGGAATTCCGGTTCTAGTGGAGATCGTTGAGGCAGGAACACAGAGACAGAAAGAAATGGCTGTGTCAATATTACTTCATCTTGTGAGGAGAGTGTTGTATATCGAACCATGTGGCTCGAGAAGGAGCTATTCCTCCGCTTGTGGCACTTTCTCAAGCAGGAACAAGTCGAACTAAGCAAAAATCAGAGGCTTTGATTGAGCTTCTAAGACAACCAATATCTATTAGTAATGGTGGAAGATCATCCTAACTGTGATTTGAGCTCAGAAATTTTCTTCTTTTCTCTTTGTTTTATCCTCTTCTTCTTACACACCTTTTTACTGTTCCATGCCAAAAGGTACAAACAACCCAGAAATTTTTAAAAAAAAACTGTAAATAGAATGTGCAAATTAGTCTGTAATTTATCTTGAGTTCGGCTATTTTGTGATTCAGTTTGATAATTTTCGGCTTTGGTTTAAACAATTCTGCACATCATTATTAGTAATTTACCTTGTCTCTCTGTATAATCTCTAACTATGCCCTTTTGAGTACGAAACGGACGCATCAATAATATATTGAGGCATCTTCATGTTCATGTTTATGTCAACACTAGCATGTTAAAAGACACCGATCCCAGAAACCAAGAAAACAGGAATATATACTACTATATTAACTCATTTATATATAGTAACCTCTTCTAGCCACCTGGAATCAACCAAAGTCTGACCCTCTGTATTGGCATTGAGTACCGAAAACAAAAAAGAGATCAAACCTTGGTTAGCTTGATGCGTATGGATTTCTTTTAAGATACAGTTGCAAAACAAAACAAATATTAGAATTCATATTATTTTGTCAAGATCTTAAACGAACTCACCTGCCAGACCAATCGCAAGTTAGCTTGCTTATCAGCATCAAAATTCAATTCCTGAAAACCAGACACCTTACAATTAGTAGTAGTCATCATCTATTAGTAGGAAAGTTTCTAATCCCTAAAAAATTTGGTTCTAGAATTCGCAATAAAACTCAACACCAAAATGACTGAAATCCAATGATTGTTACGCAAACAAACCAGAGTTGGTTACAAATAGCCAAACCAAAAGGGTTTGGTGGCTCTACCCTGTCAACGTGTTGGAATATGGAATGTCTTAAACTGACGCTTGAGTTCCTTTGCCTGTTGACACAGCTCAGCCATTTTCGGGTGCTTGGTTTTCCATGCATCTTGAATCTGTTCCATTGATGAAATCAAGTTATTATAATAACTGAGGTACTAACATGATTGAACCAAACAAACAAAAAAGATAGGTGAATTTCAATCTGGACCTGCTTACAGACAAGCATGGAGTCTCCTTGGACGTGCACATTTTTAAAGCCTTTGTTGATAGCAGACTTCAAACCAAGAATCAGTGCCCGATACTCTGCAACGTTGTTTGTGGCAATGCCTACACCTTCCCGTAAATAGAATAGGACACTTTTTATCAGAAGCACGGAGAACAGCTCCTGCACCAGCTTTCCCTGGATTTCCCTTAGAAGCACCATCAAACTCAATTGTACATGAATCCTGAGGAAAATGGATTACGACTTAAAAGAAAACATAAGAAAGAATGTATGTATTTGAAAGGTTTTGTTGGGTGCTAATACATTGGTAAGTATATGTTTGCCGAGGTAACTGACTGGAAGGAACAGCCCTAGTAACCGTGACATTTTCTGTCTTAAGATGTTTTTGTGGACCAGAATCATCACTTCCCTGAAAGATCATAGGCACAACAGTTTTTGTCACTATCTTCAAAAATATGAGAAAGATACAATTGCAAGTTCCCAAATGCAGTGAATTACGTGTCAACAACTGACAAGATTTCCAGTTTATACCATTTCTTGAAGTCTCTTTGACGAGGAAGGTAGAGAACCTCCTTGAGAAGAAGATGGTTGCTAAAATGCAAAATCAAAATTCAGAAGAAAATTTTGAATAACAACATCTCAGCTGGAATAATCTCTGATTACACAACTACAATCTCTTTCAATCTCTCTCGATTTCAGTCTTTTGTAAAAGAATGAAACTTAGAACAAGATATTGAATCTAACCTGAACAGGACAAGGAACGAGTTTCCCAAACGCATCATCTTTGACATAACTTGCATTAACAGAAAAGAGAGCATTCTTAATTCCAAACGACGATACCAAGTCCTCCGCTGCTTTTGACCAACCATATCCCTTGTACACACTCGTTGCAGGATGTGATACCTGAAAAATCAATGTAAGCCCTAATGCAAATATCAAGCTTAACAGTGAATGATTTCTAACAGTGTAAAAAGAGAAATTACTGATGATCCAACTTGTTCTTGGCATTCTTTCAAGCTACGATAGACACCAATGATGTCTCCCTTACGGACAATGTAAAAAGCGTCTTTCTCATCCTCCATTACAGAACCTGGTTAACAATATAATATATTAATACCTCAAGTTTCGATCATAAACCCTAATATCCCAAATCTTCAGTAAACAACAAAACCCCGAGTGAGCGAAATCAGACAGATAATCTAAGTCAAAACACCCAGCTAAACACACAAACCTTAAGGAACCCTATTAGTTAATGATAAGAGAAGAACCACGTAGATAAGCTTGATGAGAAGCTACAATGGTGGAAAAGGAGAGGATGAAGGAGAAGAATGATTTATTTGTCAAAGAAAGATAGGTATTGAAATGTGTCTTACAACACATATATACATTTTACCGGTTATATACATAAACCAAAATTAATTTAATGTCATAACCAATATTCATCTTCAAGAATGAGTAAATATGGTAATGAGATTCATCTTCCAAAGTAACTTTTTGAATTGAGTTAGAAACACTAGTGAAGACATCATCCATCTGATGCTTAGTCTTAACATGAAGAGTCTGAACAAGACCTGATCTGATATGCTCACGAATGTGATGATAGTCAAATTCGATGTGTTTCGTCCGCTCATGAAAAACGTGATTGTTAGCAATGTAAATCGTAGCAGTATTATCACAATACAACACTGAATCTTCAGATATAGGTACCCAAAGATCAAGCAGAAGGCGTTTCAACCATAACATTTACGAACAACAAGTGACATGGAGCGATACTCCGACTCTGCAGAAGACATGGAAACAACACTTTGTTTCTTTGATTTCCAAGAGATTAAGGAAGTGCCAACAAACATGCAATATCCAGAAGTAGATCGTCCAGTGTCAGGACAAGAAGCCTAGTCTGAGTCTGCAAAACCAGAGAGCTTTAAGTCTGTAGTAGCAGAGTAAAAAAGACATTGCCCAATTGTTCCTTTCAAATATTGTATAACTCGATGAACAACATGTAAATGAGGCAAACGAGGAGAAGATGTGAACTGACATAGCTTGTGAACAACATAGGTTATATCAGGCCTTATATTAGTGAGATAGAACAATTTACCAACCAATCTTCTATATTGTTTGACATCCCTAAGCAGAACTCCATCATCCTTAGAGAGTTTCAAATTTGGTTCCATAGGAACAGAGGATGCTTTACATCCGAGTAAACCAGTCTCGTTTAGGAGCTCAAGAACATATTTCCGTTGACAAAGAGCAATCCCAGTAGAGTTGTGTGCCACCACAAGTCTAAGAAAGTACTTAATAAGACCTAAATCACATAATTTGAAAGTACAGTGCAACGCAGCCTTCAACAAGGTTGTGGCGTTATTACATCTACTAGTTATGATTATGTCATCGACATATACTAACACAGCCATATAAACGTCACCAACATGTTTAATAAACAATGTATGATAACCTGATGATTTTTGAAATCTCAATTGTGACAAGGAGGTTGGAAATTTTAGAAACCATTGTCGTGACGCTTTCTTGACACCATAAAATGATTTATTTAATCTACAGACCGCATTGATGAAGATCCTATAAGGATCAGATAAGGTTGGATAAGATAAAACATCGCACAAAGGATGTGAAGTAGAAGCACTGACATCATTACAATCATAATCTTGAGATATATTGGACATTTCGAGACTCTCTTAGAAGAAGACATGTCGACTGGAGGAAATTGAGAGGAACCAGCAGAACGTTGAGAACAAATATGAGAGGAACCATCTGAATGTTGAGAATGAATCTGAGGAAAGAACTCTGATCTTGTAACAAATTTTGATTCATTTTGACGAAATGGATACAAGTCTTCATAGAATATCACTTTCCTAGAGATAAATATGACATTATTTTCAAGATCAAGCAACTTGTACCCTTTATATCCAGATGGATATTCAAGGAAAACACATGCTCGAGATCGTTCTTGAAACTTATGACGTCCCTTTGGAGATGTTGATGCATAACATAAGCAGCCAAAAGTTCTTAAATCTCCATAAGCAGGTAAGGTTTTCAACAACATTTCATAAGGAGTCTTATTAAAAAGAACATGTGAAGGAGTTCGGTTGATGAGAAACACAACAGTGAGAACACAATCTCCTCAGAGGATAGAGGCACTTGAGATTGAAAGAGAAGATATCTGGCAACGTTGAGAATATGTTGATGTTTCCTTTCTACAACGAAATTATGCTCAAGAGTCTCAGGGCAAGAATGGTAGGTGACAATACTTTTCTCTTTGTACAATGCCTCAAATTTTAATTCGGGTGCATTGTCTAATCTTACTGCTTTAATTGTACCATCAAACTATATTTCAACCATCTTAAGGAAGTCAGGGAAAATGGTGAGAACATCACTTTTCAATCGAAAAAGATACACCCAAGTGATACGCGTGTGGTCATCAACTATGGTTAGGAATTATTTATAACCTTCCTGTGTACATTCTGAAAAGGGTCCTCAAAAATCAATATGGAGTAAATCAAATGGCTGTAAACATCTGTTTTGACGGATTGGATATGAAAAAATCTTTTGCTTTGCTTTCTGACAAAGTACATTATTCTTGTGTTTTGAAAAACCAAGTACATTAGTAAGTGTGTCTAATCTTGTAAAAGAAGCATGACCAAGTCTGTGATGCCAAACATGTGCATCAATTATAGAATTAACAACTATAAAAGAAGACGAAAAACTATTATCCTCTGCAGCATCCAAAATATATAGCTTTCCCAGCTTATTACCTCTTCCAATCACCAACCCCTTGATGTCTTGTATCACACAACAACTAAAACCAAACATGACTTTAGACCTCAAATCCTCTGTCAGAGAACTCACACTAATGAGGTTCAAACAAAATTCTAGAATGTAGAAAATATTCTCCAACAAAATTGTATCACTAAGAACAACCTTTCCAACTCCACTTACTCGGATGGTTGTTCCATTAGGTAAGTTGACATAGTGTCTCACAGATATATTAAGATCTACAAAAGAATCCTTTATATAAGAGACATGGTGTGTTACACCAGAATCAATAATCCAACTTTTCACTCTAATAACACATTCAGTAGCAGCCAAAATGCCAATGATATTGTATGTGGTTTTAGAGAAAGATATACCAGATTGATCTGTGTCTAAAGAGGTAGTTCTAGCAGATTGATTTTGAAGTTGAGAGTTGAAATATGCAATGAAGCTTTGTATTTGATCCTTGTTCAGATTTCCAACAAGGCTATCAAAGCCTGCAAAAGATTTCTCTGTAGTAGTAAACACTTGTCCAGTAACAAATAAATTTCCAGATTGAGAATTTGATCCTTTTCCTTTCTTGTAGCCAACTAGAAAACCATGTAGTTTATAACATTTATCAACAACGAGTATCCACATTGAGAACAAATTGGTTTCTTCATCTGATGTCCATTCTGAACCGCATTTACATTGATTTGCTCACTAGTATCACTGACATGGAACACAGAAGGAGCAGTAATTGTACTGAATTGTCTTTGACTATCATCATGATCGAACACATCGTAGATCTTTGCTAGACTAGGTAATGGTTTCTTCATAATTATTTGACCTCGAATGATAGAATACTTCTCATTCAATCCAGCCAAAATTTTTATGATTCTACCTCATTCAACCTTAAATTTCGCAGCAGCTTGTCTTGCACAGTTAAACACACCACAACAGGCACATGGTTCACTTACTTCAGCACCATCGAGATTGTTCCATAGAGTCTTCAAATGAGTATAATAACCAGAAAGATCCATGGAACCCTGACGCAGATCTTGTATATATTGAATGAGCTGAAATGTTGGTGGTAAGTTTGTCATGTGAAATCGGTTGTGCAAATCATTCCAAATCTCAGTAGCATCATTAAAAGATAATATATTACCATATATTTGCTTAGAAACTGAGTTCAACAACCAAGATTTGACCATATTGTTGCATCGAGACCAGATTCGTGAGAGATTGTTACCTTCTTCACGGCGAGATAAAGACCCATCGATGAATGCAATTTTGTTTTTCGCATCAAGAGCTATCTTCATCGCATAACTCTACTGATTATAGTTCGATCCATCCAACTCCACAGAGACGATTCACATCCCTGGATGATCGACACTATGGAGGAACAACGGTGAGTGTGTACTATCGGGATTCATCAACACGGAAGAAGGGATCTGAGGTTCATGAATTGAGCTTAAGCTTCCAACACGTGTATATCTCACTGATCGACAATTACTGCGATAAACATTAGCTATCACCATCTTCGATTACCACTGAAATCAAACTCAATCGAAATAAAATTACATAATGAATGAATGATACCATATTAGTTATTGATAAGAGAAGAACCAAGTAGATAAGCTTGATGAAAAGCTACCATGGTGGAAGAAGAGAAAATAAAGAAGAAGAATGATTGATTTGTCAAAGAAAGATAGTTATTGAAATGTGTCTTACAACATATATATACATTTGACCGATTATGTACATAAACCGAAATTAATTTAATGTCATAACCAATATTAAAACTTACACAAATGAAACCGATTGAACGCGCAACGAGCGAGAGACTTCACCGAAAATACTCGAAATTATGGATTTCGAATTTCAAACTCGAATGCGATGAAAAGGACCAAGAAAGACAAAGAAATGGGCTTCGGCGGGAAGAAGCCCAATATTTTAATATTAGGGCTACGTATGTGGAACACACGTGTCGTTCCGTATCTTAAGGAACAAACTGCTTGCCGTTTAGTTAATCACCTTTCTCTTTGCTTTTTTTTCTTCCTTTCCTTCATCATCTTTCTCCTTGCTAGTAAACCAATCATACTTCTTTTAGTTTTTTAGTTTTTCTTTAAACCCAAAGTTTAGGTGACCACTAATTATTGGGACTTCACTTTATTCGTAACACTGGAGATCGACACATCATTATCTTTTAATTGTACATTTTTTAGAGACCAAAAACATATATAAATACCGTATCCATAATATGAATTCGAACCTAAACCCCCTAAGACCTTGGATGGAAACTACCAGCTCTTTATCATTCAGTAATTATGTAACAAAGAAGCTTATTACCTTTACTCCTATTTATATAACAAAACATGATTACAAACAACTTATGTGATATTATATGAATATCACATTTATTAATACCAATATATATAGCTTACAATCACAGCTCACAACAAACATTATTGATGCCAGTAAAAAAAAACATTCAAAGTGTAATTAAAATGATTCAGAAGTTAAGAAGGAATTCGAAGATAGAGAGGAACTGGATTTTTGGGAACCGGTAGTGAATCCCAAACTGAAAATGCACTTTCAGAATTCATCCAATTATGAGTCATTTCAGGATAGTGACGATCAATCACATCTTTAAGACTCTCTGTTGTATTCACCCATTCAAATCCTTTCTTCGTATATATTGTTTCATTGAAATCACTTGTGAAAAATCTGTCAGCTTCTAATCGCCTGTTTACAAAACCATTAGATTATAATACAAAAGTCTTCTGTGAAAATTCTGATTTATAAGAAGCAAAATGTTATACCTTGTGGCCATGAGTAGGAAAATGTTAAAAGCACTTTCACTGATAGCAAAACCTTTGATCTTCTTCTCTGCCATAAGTCCTACGAGAAGATCAAGCTCCTCTATATCACCACCGTACACGTCATCTAACACTTCAATGGCTTCTTTATCGTCCGTTAGATCTTCCCATTTCCTTATTGGAATCATAAACATACTTCTCCTAAATTCGTTGTACCGTGCGACGTTCCTCTCCCTGTCCCTATAAACTATAATAAATCGACGAACACAATCACGTGTTAAATCAATCACAAATATATAAAAGGTTTTTATGAATATATTTTAACAAATTATTATCACAATTCCGACTTGATATAGTCTATACTATTTATCATAATATTAAAATCTGATCATTATGACAAAAAGTTATTTTTGCATTGATTTTAAATTTTATAGTATTATCTTACATTTCTTTTTATTTGAAGGGTCAAATTGTAAAATATTATTGCTTTGATTTTTTTTTTCTTTTTTTTCATAAACCCATGCATAAATAAAATTGAAGGGCTGAGATGAGATTGACTTACTCTCTAGAGCAGCTAAGTCAATTCGATCTGGACGATCGTGACCGTTGACGTCATGAGGAACAAGATCTCTTAACCACGTAGGATAATTCATGAGTTCAAGAGCCCCACTTGCTTGGTGACCCATTGAGACCATAAGCTTAGTGAACCCAATCTTAGACACGTTTTGTTCTCCCTTACGACCACTCAAACTTCCCATAGGAATCCTAATTATTCCAAACAAATAATCTATTAAGGAACCCAAAAATTACTTTTAGAAACAAAAGGTAACAAATCAGAGAGAGCTATATGAATATATACTCTTGAATCAATGGTAGAGATTTATTAGTTCCGGGTCGAGCATGAATATCACGCAAATGGAGATGATCAGGTAAGAGAGAATGCATTCGATAGACGCTAGTGAATTCTTCGGTTAGAGAATAAGGAACTCCATGATTTTGAGGTTTCTTCATACCCACGGGACCTCCTAAGATTGAACTGCCTGCATGTCCGAATGTATCTTTAAACTTCTTTCCTAGTACTCCATACCTGTATAAACAAACACACGATCAATACATATATTACAAGTGTTGAGTCTGAAACTACTATTTTGAGATACATAAATTTAGAACTTCTGTTTCGATAAGGATAAGATCTTTAACTTTAACACAAGGTCTTAATTTGATGTGCAATGCTATATAATAGTTCGCTTGGGTAAATCGATCGTTTTCTGTATTCAAACCCCCAAAATCTTTAACAATAACTCGTGTGGAAAAAACATTAAATTTAACACTCAACCACTTAATCATCTACATAAAAATCGTTGAATTGCAACATGTTAACACCAAAAAAGTGTTAGTATTACCAATTAGCTCGCATGCCAGCATGTAAAGTGTCTGTTTTGAGAAGTTGGACCGTCCAGTCTATTGTGTGAATCTTAGCTACGACAGCTGAAGTCACTAGCCTCGCGTATCGGTACAAATCTTCGTCTTCCAAATCTCCATCTTCCTTCTTTACAATATAAAAAATAAAATAAAATTAATTCATTTTTATATAGAGTACAACTGGATAGAAAAGTTCCAATTCATAGCCTAAATTCACTCTTTTAAACTAGAAGCAATATCACATAGAAATTATGCTAATATCTCCGGAATCAAATTAGTATGGAAGAAAGAAGATGTGTTCACTTAACCATTTGACCAAAAGAACTTTTGCTTATTATTTTTTAGGTTTACAAAAACTTTTTAAGATATATTTATAGAACCAACCTTGAGGACGTCGCATACGGCGTTGTGCTCTTTGATGAAGAGAGCTTGCAAGGCGGAGACACCGACCCAACTGTTACGAACGTCGCCGGAGATGGCTACACCGTCCTCGTCATGAAGGAGGAGACCGGTTTCCTCTGATATTTTTAGTTTCCCATCTTTGTAAGTTCTTACTCTCCCCAATGCTTTCGAGTTGCTTCCATATATAACGCTCGAATCCCTGATTTTTTTCATAATTCTACGAATTATTAACAGTCGTCGATTTAATAATTTTGTAAGTAAGAATAAAAATACTAACCACCAAGGTGTACGTATATTTAGCGAACCGGTCTTGATCTCGAAGAAACCGGTAGGGACTTCTTTTGTCTTGTAGAACTTAAAGGAGCTTAAGGGACACTCGTTTGCTACTTCTTTTGGAGCCACCAGTTCGATCTAACGTACCAACAATTATAACCAATTTAATTATCCAAATTGATATAGTAAAATAGATGAATTGAAAAATCATTTACGAACCTGGTTAGTATCTTCAAGATGATCAATCCAATCATGGATCATGAATTGAATCCAAGAAGCTGCAATCATATTAAATTGTTTTCCTGTGTCGATAAACTTTTTCCTTGCTAATAGTTTTGTAGCCACAACCATTGGGTCTGGCCTCAATAACTTAAGAAAAAAATCAGAAATCGGAACAATAATCAATTAAAAAAATAACTATATGGGCATTTTTTGTCTTATATCGAATAATTCCAGTTCAATTAAAATATATAAAATTTTGTTTTTCATGTACATTAATATTTAAAACTTTGCACCAGCCATGGATATTTTTCATGAACTGGTTCAACGAGTCTATATGTCAACGATCCATGAGATCCGACTAATTTTAAGACCAAAAGGAAATTTATGAATACCCATAATATGGCACGTAAATGTTATTTTAGTTTTTAGAGACACTCAAACTCAAGATAGCATATTATTATCTTCTTAAATTCTAATAATGCTATTGGATCATATGGAAAGTTTCAAACGTAGAGTACACCACATACATGTACGTAAATGGATAAGTGAATACACTTTTAGACGTATTACCTTTGCTTTCTGATCGACAGGAGGACAATTTCTTCCGAAGAAGCTATCTTGACTACCGACGCCTTCATTAAATGGATCAGTGAATTTACCATCAGCAGTCCGGTACGGATAATCAACAGGATTAAACCGGGTTCCAACCGGAGTTTGACCAACATTGATAAGATTGTATTCTTGGTGAAGATGTCTACGAACTCCAAGGTAAGCCATTCCTAAGAATACCGGAAGTTTATGCCATGGAACCATCTTATCCACTCCATGCACAATCTTCCCCATGACACAAATATTGTAACACATCAATTCATAACATTTAACATTTTTTAATAACAAAAAAAAAGATGTGTGTTTGTGGAAATAATTCTTAGAAATTGAATTAATTGAACTTATTTATGGATATAAATTTAAGTGCGTTAAGAATTACTTACAAGAAGTAGAAAGCGATCCAAGAGGGACATTTTTGAGTAAATTTCATGGAAGTCTTTATGGATGAATTTAATCAAAATAGAAGAGATTAGAGAAGTAAGAACATTCATCATGCTAAATTTTGTAGTATAATAGTAAATATTATTATGTAAAACGCAAAAAGAGAAATGATTGTTTGGCAAAAGAAGAAAAGCAAGATAAAACTTTGAATAGAGAGAGTTGTGTGGTGTGTGATAAAGCCCTGTCTTGTCTATTTATAAGCAAAAATATTCAAGGAAAAAAGACTATTCAAATAGATAAACATTGCTCATACTCAAATTCATTTTCGAGGGCAAGAAAATCCAGATTGATTTCTGAAAAAAAAATTCTATTCAAATACATGTACATTTTTCATAATCAAATTGATTTTCACACCAAAAGAAATTGATTATCAAAGAAAAAAATCTAACTAATTATTTTCTGTTAGTTACGATGATTATGTTAATAGTTCATACTACTAGAAAGAAAGATAATATATTAGAAAGAAAGATATTAGAAAGAAAGATATTTTCGAATATAGGTTTAGACTATAAATCAGTTTTGTCGAGTTAATTTTTCAACAAAATCTAAAACGATTTCTAGAAAATTCTATATTTTGTGATTTCATCTTTCTTTGGTCAAACGTGCTATCTTCTTGTTGTAATGCTTATCAAAACGACTATTTGCACACAGATATATATATATATATATATTATCATTTGAATTTAAAAGTTTTGAAAATTTCATAATTAAGATAGAAGTCGTTTCGGGATAGATTTGCTTTCCAATAATAGAATTTTGTATATTATATATCTACAGTTTGAATAAGATGAGTTCGCACGTATATTTCATATAACGTCTGTATTTTTGTTTCTTCGATATAGTTATATAAAATATATTCCACGAGGGCACCACGTTTATTTATTATATATAAATAAACTACGAGCCATGAATAGTTGTTACAATAATACCATTTTTGTTAAATGTTAATTACATATTGACATAAATTACATTTCAACTTCCAGAAAACTTCAATACCATTTCGGCTGCTCAATCAGCACGAGTTACCAGGTTAAGACTTCTAAATTTAGAAGTTTCTGGTTTATTATTTTTTAATATTACAAGTCATACAAGTTGACTCTAGCTGTAACTTGTACTATTATTTGAACAGTTCAAACAAGTTATCATAGATTGATTTCTACAAAAGTGTGCCGTATGTTCAAGTATGATCTCTTTGAAAAACTTTCTTTTAATATTTGCATATTTCGATTTCTCAAGGTATACTAATACATTGTAATTATATATGATCTGATTAGTAACATCATTTAAAATATTTATTTCAAATTAGCAGTTGAAATGAAAGTTTTTTGAAAATGACTAATTTGAAGATTCGCACAATGTGGTACGAATTGAGGCTCATACGTTCCGAAAATGTCATGACTCATGCATGCATGCATGTTTCCTTCGACATTTATGAAGTATTGAATATATGCTCACGCTTTAACTATTAAGGCACCAATTTATAATCATGTTACCTTACTTTATATTAGCATTTAATTACTATAGATTTCGTTAGAAATATAAACATTCCTTTAATTAATAGGAACGATCAATCAACTACCAAATGTGCACATGAAGCAAATTATACATGTCTAAAAATCCAGAAGAAAAATAATGTGAGGAAGCATTTCAAGTCTCCTTCTCCAGAGGAAACAACTGTCTTTTTCTGGTGGGCCTCTTGTCTCTTCTCTTGGCCTATGTCGTTGTGGGTTTTTATTATTAAAGCCTGCAAGCATCACAAGAAAGGCATGTTGAAGGATAATATGTTAGACAAATATAAGAAAGGCTTATGTAAGCAATGCAAAAGGTATGACAAACATAAAGATAGGATTCAAGGAAAATGTGAAGACAGTTGAGAGAATATAGAGTGTCTTTTTTTCTATATCTTGTGATCTTCATTGTTCTAGTCATCTCAACTCTTGAGTGATTATCTTGTGTCCAAGTGTGGTTTCTCATCAAGATGTATTGCTTTCAAAGTATAAGTCTCTGTGGACTGACTCTTAGTCCGTCGAGATGTACCAAGCTCCGGTATTTAGAATTTGGGAACTCGTAAATCATCTTTGTGTTTTCTTATTTCTGAAACTGCATCAAACAAACAAGAATCGGATAAACGAAATATTACAGCAGATGAGATGGTGAAGAAATAAGAAAAGACGCGTGAATGTTAATGTTTACGAAATCGGAGATAAGATGATTGAACACATTAATAATTCACAAAAGTGGATGGAGGAAGCTTAACTAAGCGATCCTATTAATAGCATAACAAAAATACTTACACATTTTATCCTAATCAATAACCATAATCATGGTGGTTACATTTATTCATTCTTCTAACTTTTCAATCCAATAATCGAGTTCTACTTTGATTGGACACTAGCTAGGAATAATTTGTTTTGTTCATTCATCTGGATGTATTAATAAAGTAAAAAAAAAAAAGACAGTCACAGATTACACCAACGGAAAACGAAAATATCTTCAAAATTTAAGCTCTTACAAAGGAAACAAGAAAATTTAAACAAGTTACCGTATAAGACCGAAGAAAAAAATCAACAGAATATATAACAATCCCATCGTAAATTGAAGTCGACTTTCTAAGCCAAATGTGGATGACAAGACTTTCTAGAGCAAATAAAGTATATTTCTTGAATAAAGAACTGCTGAACCACAAAAAAAAATACCCAACAATGGTTTTTAAAAGAGTATCATACTAAAAATATTATTAAAATAATAAAAAATAAGAAAGAGAAAAAGATAGGTTTTTTAGACAATCTCCATTGGTAATCTCTCCATGAATTTTTCCACTAAAAAATAAATCAAAAATAAATAAAACTATTTTTTTAAAAAGAAAAGAAGAGAATCGATTCTCATTTGAGAAATCCTCTCATTTCTCTCTCATGAGACACATGTCCACAAATGATTAGTTTTAACTCAATTTATAGTAACTTTTATTTTTTATAGTTTAAAAACTAATTAAATTATTCATATATTATTAATTATTAAATTTTTATATCTTATAAATTATAAAATAAAATTATCTATCAAACAAGATCCATTAAGCTGAACTTTAAATTATATATATTTATTATTAAAACTAAATTAATAGAATAACATTAAATTATATAAAACATATTAAAATTAAAAAAAAAACGAGATTAAGAATTATATATTAATAATTGTAAAATATATAATTAATTTTGCCTTATAAAAAGAAATGATCTTCTATCAAACAAATATATTTATCATCTCTTCTTCTCTACTAGTTTATTTCTTTCTTCTTTCTATCTTTGTTCTTTTTTTTATTTTTTATTTATTTACTTGATTAGACTATGGATTCAAACAATCCACTTCATTTCTCAACAAATTTTATGGATCTTCTTAATACTCAACAAGAAAGAAACACTATAAATCCTTTTTCTTTTGATTCAACCCCAAATCAAATGACTCCACTGAATATTCCACAATATAAAACCCAATATAGTAATATGGGTGAGGAAAGTGATGATCCAAACCAAGCTCAAAATACAACCGATCGTAGAGAAGCAAGAAGCAAATAGAGTCCAACCGAAGATACCATCCTCATAAGTGCATGGCTAAATACTAGCATAGATCCAATTATGGGTAATGAACAAAAAGCATATGGCATCTGCTTTTTGGAAAAAAATCGCTATATATTACTCAAAAAGTCTAGTAGTTGCAAATTTTCCAAACCGAGAATGGAATAATTGCAAACAAAGGTGGCTAAAAATAAATGCTAGTGTTTGCAAGTTTGTTGGATGCTATGATCATGCTTTGACTCAAAGAACTAGTGGTCAATCCGAAGATGATGTTGTCAAAGCTGCGTCAAATTTACTATAACGATCACAATCGTAATTTCACACTTGAGCATGCTTGGAGGGAGCTTCGACATGATCGAAAATGGTGTAGTTCTTACAACTCTCTAAACTCTAATGGTGGTGGAAGCTCAAAAAGAACAAAGCTTAGTGAAGGTGGTTTATACTCTTCAAGCTCTAATCCGGAGAATCCTATAGATTTAGATGTAGACGACCAAAATACTTTTCGTCCTCTCTGTGTGAAGTCATCAAAGCACAAAGGAAAAAAAGTTTCTTTAAATTTATGTATTGTAATTTTATTTACAATTATATGAGATTATAGTTTTCTTCTTAAATTGTTTATAATATATTATATTACTATTATTTTCAATTCTATTATTATTTTTATTCTAATATTTAAAATAATATTTTAAAGAAAAATTAGTATAGTATTATATTTACAAAATAGAAAAATAATAAAATTAATTTAAAAAAATTATTAATATTATAATTATGAGAGAATCAATGAGTCTCTCCCCATTACAGATGCTCTTATGCCTCTTGTTTAAGAGATCCATTTAAACATTTTAGAAACCCAAATTCCACATGTCTTTTGATCAAAAATTATAAAGAAAATATAGTTTAAATAAAATTTTAAATTCTTGTAATAATATTAATTTTTTATTGTTAAGAACCTCAAATAAAAGTATATTCTTTTGGAGATGGTCTAAGACGCACTGAGTACAAGTTCACTATCTTCTTTAAGGTTAAATTAGATCCCATCAATACGCTGATGAACCAAACCAACATGTTCTCTCTTGTAATTGTTCTATTATTATATGAGAAAGAGGATTTTTTAATTTATTTTAAGAGCAAGTGGCATTTAGTCTAGTGGCAGGTGGTAAGTCCACAAGAGGCATGCACACTTGCACATTCTGGGATCGAGTTTCACCGCTTACATTTACAAAAAAATAGCTAATGGGCCGGCCATTTGTGGTCCAATGTTGACAAAAAAAAAATTTATTTTAAGAGAGATTTACGAAAATAGGCACAAGTTTTTCATGTTTTTATCAAAAAGAGAACTCAACACATTTTGATGGGAAATCTTATTATTTTAGACAATGATAACAAGTCCATATTGGACAATACACATATGTTGACTATTAATTGAACCAACTTCTCAACTCAAGGTTTGTGGAAGTTGCGGCTCGTCATCTACGACCATAGTTGAGGGTGTCGTTCCTTGTGTTGTTGTAGCTGAACCAGTTGAAGGAGAAGCTGTTGAAGTTGGTGCATCGGTCAAAGAAAGAATCTTTGTCTCATGTTCACGCAAGTCTTTCAAAGAAGAAAACCTGATGGAGCTTGAGCTACTGGTACGTATCTGATGTTTTCAAGTAACTTTATGTATTTTTCTTGAGCTAGAACTACTCGAACATGGTTCACTAGTATCTCAAACGTTGGCTCTGGCTCAACAGCTTTCTTTTCGACCTCTGCTTTGCTATCAATATAATAATTCGTGGAAACAAGACTTTCAAAATCACAGATGGTGTAAAGAAGATAAAGACTCGAGAGAGAAAAGATTTAGGGATGTTCCCTACGGTTGGATGAACCGAATTGCCATCTTAAAAAACCTGAACCCAAATCTAAAACTGTAACCATTCTAAAGCAATCCATCGAAGATTTAGTTTACACTAGTTACCAATTTATTAAAACTGAAAAACTCTTTTCAAAACCTAACGCTCCATCTACAATTGATTTGAAGGAAGATTTTACATTGATAATAAAGTCATCCATGGAACAATTGATGGAGGCGTTTGATAGAAACAGAGAGTACTTTAAACCGATAAATGACATGATAGATAAAGTTGCTAATAGAATATAGAATATTCTTGTCACGGTTTAATAATATCTAGTTTAAGGTTCCTAGTTTTAAGGGATTACCCCTGATTTCTGTAACAATATTCTCTGTATATATGAATACGATCACAAAGCTCTGGTCAAGCAGAGACTTTAAAACTTCAATCACTTTCATGGTATCAAAGCCATAAACTTTAAATTTTCTTCTCTTTTTCAACTCTTCTTATTCGCTACTATTTCTTTCTCTTCTAATTCATCATGTCTCTTTCTCTTTCATATATGGCTGCCAAAATCCCTAATCTGTCTGTCTCTGATAACGCTTATGGCGTCTCAAACATAAAGTCTCACATTCCAATCCTTCTCGATCTTGAAGAAAGCATTTACGATGCTTGGAGGGAACTATTTCTCACTCATTGTCTCAGCTATGACGTCTTAGGTCACATAGATGGACTCTTCTTCCCGCAAATGGTACCGACATTCAATGGAAAAAACGAGATACAATAGTCAAAATCTGGCTTTATGGGCATTATCACCTAAAATGTTCCAAGGATCGTTCGTCACCGGCTCAACATCTCGTCAAATATGGTTGAATCAATAACCAATTCTGCAACAATAAGGATGCTCGTGCTCTGCGACTGGACAATGAGCTTCGTACAAAAGAAATTGGAGACATGAAGATCTCAAATTACTGCTGAGAGATGAAGAAACTTGTGGATTCTCTCGCCAATGTCGACACTCCTGTACAAGACAAAACCCTAGTGATGTATGTCCTGAATTGACTCAATGCTAAGTTTGATAACATCATCAACGTTATCAAACACAAAATTACCATTACCTTTCTTCGATGATGTTGTCACAATGCTCCAAGATGAAGAGGATCGTCTAAAATGTGCCATAAAGCCAAATCCATCGCACGTCGACCACTCTTCCTCATCCATTGTTCTGACTGTAAGTGAGCAAAAACCTTTTATCCCTCAGAATGATACTTTGAATCAACCTCAGTACAACAATAGAGGACGAGACAGAGGAAACGGCAGAGGCATAAACAGAGGAAGATCAGACTATAATAACTCCTAATAGAAACAATACACACATTTCCTGAATTAGAGTACATCATTTTGGCCTCCACCGTACCAAATGTGGAACCCGTGGCGAGGAAAAGAGAGAGACCATACAACACACATCAAAGTGGTATTCTTTGTCCTCGCCCCAACTATTAACACAATGACATTCCAAATCAGCACAACAATGGGAAAAACGCAACAACGACTGAGGCTGCACAAGCCTTTACCACTCAAACACTTCAAGATCCAACAGCAGATCAGTGGTGCATGGACTTAGGGGCAACTACACACTTAACATCGGGTACATGTATCAAAATTCACTCTAATTTTAATTCTAACATCAAAAAATCAGTCATTGTCGGCAATGGAAGTTGCATACCTGTTGCTGCTTCTGCTTCGTTAACATTTGCTCATAAACCATGCCCACTTTCTCTAAATAACATCCTTGTTACACGTAAACTCATTAAAAATCTAATATATGTTAGAAATTCTACTACAAATAATTCTTGCTTAATAGAGTTTGATCCATTTGGTTTCTCTGTAAAGGATCTTTATTCCACGAAGACTTTGCTCCGCAGTGAGAGCACCATAGATCTCTATCCTGTCTTTTCAACCACCAATAAAGTCTTTCCGTAACCTTCTGTGTACATCTCTCCCACTTCGGATGTTTGGCATCAAAGGCTAGCTCACCCAAACAATTAAACACTTCAGTCTCTACTTTCTTCATTTCAATTGATATGTAACACTCATATTTCTCCCACTTGTCATGCTTGCTAACTTAGCAAGCACATAAAGCTTCCATTTTTTGATATCACAACTTCTGTTTCATCTCCATTGGAAATAATACATTCTGATTTATGGACATCTCGTGTCCAAAGTTTTTCTGCATCAAATACTATGTTCTTTTTCTAGATCAATTTTCACACTTCTTATTAGTATATCCACTTTGAAAAAAGTGATGTCTTCTCCAAATTCTCTCAGTTTCATAACTATGTTGAAAATCATTTTCATTTTCA
This sequence comes from Lepidium sativum, assembly GCA_023374145.1. Lineage (NCBI taxonomy): Eukaryota > Viridiplantae > Streptophyta > Magnoliopsida > Brassicales > Brassicaceae > Lepidium > Lepidium sativum. Next base: position 21,655 of record JAKUCM010006365.1, read on the forward strand.
TACAAAGATACAATCGCTACAATGTGACAATGGAGGGGGAAGGGGGGGGGGGGGGGGGGGGGGGAATATAACCAGACTCAGTTCTATGTCTATTGCACATAAAAAGGGATAAAGTTTTGTTTTTCATGCCCATATACGTCCCAACAAAAGGGACGATCAGAAAGAATGATAAGAACAATCAACAATGCCATTAGAACACTCCTCTTTCAAGCTAAACTACCTTCTTCCTTTTGGGTCGAAGCATTGTGGTACAGATTCCAAATCTTTTTCCCTCAACCTCAGTTCATATGCAAATACCTTACACCCTTCTTTTCAACAAAAGTCCTAACTACACTCACCTAAGAGTATTCAATTGCCTCTGTTATCCCCACACAAACCTCACCAATAAGCTTCAACCTCGCTTCGTTCCTTCTCTATTTCTTGGATACCCCACCATGCATAAGGGTTATCACTGTTTAGACTTAAACACTCACAAAATAATAATATCTCGTCATGTCACATTCGGCGAGACTCAATTTCCTTACTCTTACGCCAAATCACCCTCAAGCTCCCCATATTTTCTCGCTCAAACAGAACCAACACCAATAAAAAAAAGCAAAATCTCACTTCCTCAATCGTCAATCCACCACCTTCTCATCGCTCACAAATATCACCTTCACTGCCCACTATTTAAGCTCGACCTCAAACCAAAATGGTTACTCGACTTCAACAAGGCATCCGAAAACCGAAACACTTTATGTTTTTAAAGGTCACTTCAACATTGTCCTCTTCCGAAAAGTTATAAGTAAGCGCTAACAAATGCAAATTGGAATCCTTCAATGATTTAAGAATATGATGCTTTAATTAAAACAAAGACTTGGAGTTTGGTACCAAGACCTGCAAGTGTTAATGTTTTGAACTCTATATGGTTATTTAAACAAAAATATGATGTTGATGGTTCTTTGTCTAGATACAAGACTAGGTTGGTAGCAAATGGAAAGTCTCAGGAACAGGGCATTGACTTCTATGAAATGTTTAGCCCAATTGTTAAACCAGCTACAAAACGAGCAATTTTGCACATGGTTGTGGAGAGAAAATGGCCAGTCACGCAACTAGACGTTCAAAACGCTTTCTTACATGGACGCTTGGAATAAACAGTTTATATGAATCAACCACCAGGATTCATTGATAGTGCACATCCAAATTATGTTTGTCTGTTACACAAGGCGATTTATGGCTTAAAGCAAGCTCTGCGTGCTTGGAATGCTCGGTTTGCAAGTTATATCAGCAAATAGGATTTCAACAAAGTAAATGTGACAATTCTCTGTTTGTTTACAAGAAAGACAAGAATATGTCACATTTATTGTTGTATGTGGATGACATTGTCCTCACAGCATCATCAATCAAGATGCAGTAATCAATTATCACAACACTAAAAAAAGATTTTCCAATGACAGACAGTGGGAAAGTTGGACTACTTTCTCGGCATTGCGATAGAACACAATGACTCCGACATGTTTTTGCAGCAAACAAAATATGCAAAAAACATCATTCAAAGAGCTGGCATGCTAAAATCCAAATCAATTGCTACACATGTTGACATGAGCACCAAACTTGCTGCAGATGAATGACCAAAAATAGATGATCCAACAATGTATAAAAGCCTAGCTGGAGCGCTGCAATATTTAACTTTCACACGTCCCGATATGACTTATGCAGTGCAGAAAGTCTGCTTATTTATGCATGATCTGCGTTGAGAAACATTTTCATGCACTTCGTTGCATCATCCGCTACATAAGGCACGACGCATCAAGGTTTTGCAGCTCACAAAATCTTCATCAACACAGCTAATAACATACTCCGACGCTGATTGGGCTGGATGTCCCACTACAAGGAAGTCAACATCAGGTTATTGTGTCTACCTCAGTGAAAACCTCGTATCATGGTCTTCAAAACGCCAACCAACAGTTTCCCGATCGAGTGCAGAAGCAAAGTACAAGGTTGTGGCAAATGCAGTATCTGAAACATGATGGTTGCGCAATTTGCTCATCGACCTGCATTGTCCAATAACAAAAGCAACATTAGTCTTTTGTGACAACATAAGTGATGTCTACCTCTCCAACAATCCAGTAAAACATCAACACACCAAACACGTAGAAATTGACATTCACTTCGTCCGAGAGAAGGTTGTTAAAGGCAAAGTTCGAGTTCTACATGTCCCTGCAACACATCAATATGCATACATCTTCACTAAAGGATTACCAACACACTCTTCAGTCGATTCAAATCCAGTCTCGACGTTGTTACAAAATCATTGCTTCAATTGCGGGGGAGTAAAAGAAGTATATAATATTCTTGTTATGGTTTAATAATATCTAGTATATAGGTTCGTAGTCTCAAGGGATTACCCCTGATTTTTGTAACAATCTTCTTTTTATATATGCGTACGATCACAAATCTCTGGTCAAGCAGAGACTTTAAAACTTCAACCATTTTCAGCTGCCACACTGAATCCGACAGTGAAAGATTTATAATTGAGATAAATCTAGGAAAAAAGAGAGAGAGAGACAGAAGCGAGGTAAGGCGAGAGTGGGAAGAAAGAAGATAAAGGTACGATTCTCTTTTTTACAGAAAAACAATACATTTCTTTTTATATGAAGTACTTTAAAAACATCCCAATGAAGGGTTTTCTTATGGTTCTTAAACAACAACAAAAAAAACAAAAAAAAAGTTTAAAATGAGATATGAGAGGTGAGAGAGGGTTGTGAGAGTTTTTAGAGACTCTATAAAAATCTCTTATTACACATGTCATATTTTAAATGATCAACTTTTTTTTTTGTCAATGACAGATTATATTGGATCACAATTGGCCGGCCAATAGCCAAATTCCTACATAATGTAGGTAGGAGGAGTCGATCCCGGATTATGTAAATGCGATGCTTTAAGTGGATTTATGGTATGCTACTAGACTAGATGTTACTATTAATTTAATGAATAAAATATTAATTTTTTTAAGAAACTCTTGTTTAAATTTCAATCCTTTTTTCTAATTAATTCTAAACAAAACCTATTTTAAAAACATTTATAAATTTCAATCCTTTTTTCTAATTCTCTTATTTTAAATACATTGGGTTAACACTTAACAGTACTATTTTTATTTTATTTTAAACTAAAAACCGAAAGACAGAGAAAATAGGTTTATTTTTACAAAGAAAACTATGAGAAGATTGAGAAGCAGGTGAATTTCAATAATCCTTGTCGCTATCGAAATCGATTGAGCATTTAGTAGAGACCGGTAACAAAGTAGGCGATGCGAATCTCATCGAGTAATCTCGGTACGGAAACTCGTCATCAAACTGTCCGGTTTGCTTTCCCTCATCGAAATTTAACGAGTAACTCAACGGATCGTACCGGAATTTACCATGATCTGTCCGGTTATGGATTCTTCCTCCGCCGCAACACTGATTGCGTCCCATTCGCCGGATAAATGTCTTCCATCTCGGACCAGCCACGAGCTCCGACCACTCTCTCAACTTACGCCACCCTCGAATCCACCACCGTTCATCAGGCTCTAGTTGATCAACGGTCCTGATCCGTCGCCACCACATAGATCCGCCACGATTGGACGGCTGAGATGAAGCAAGGCATGGTATGAGGAAACAACACCCTCGCTTCGCGAACAGTGCTTCATGCATATCGTCGGTGGTGTCCGTTTCGGAGATAGGTGACGATGATTGAGACCTCATTGTCAGAGATCCGAGAGGAGAGAGAGAGAATCTGAGGAAATTTTGGATTTTCGTGATTAATGTACTCTTTGCGTTTCCTTAGATCTTTAGTTCGTCATCTCATCACCAACTAAAACCCTAGTTTTCTCACTCTAGTAAGAGATTTGGGTTCTTCTCTCTGTAATCGACACGTATCTTTGGGCTGGGACTAAAACAGAGCATGAAACAGCGTAACCGCCAAATTGGTTCTCATAAATCCTTTTTAACCGGTTTGGTTTTACCATAATTTCAGCTTGTGAAAATACATAAATTTGTATCATTTTGGCTCCAAATTTGATCAATACAGCACACATCCCACTTTTTCCTTTTTATAACGATACACAGTTTACAAATCAACAAAATTGGCTGACATAGCTAACTCTCAATGAATAAGTATCGGGTATTTTAGAACAGATTCATTGCAAGTGAATGTCCTAACGAAATTCACCTGATATTTGCAAAATAGATATAGTAAGCAGAGGAATATCTTACTTGTGTCACAAGCGACTTAAACACAACAGCAGGACCTAGTTTAAATGTGCTAACCTACAACTGATCTATATCGCAATGGTTTAGCATTTTGGACGAAGAGGGCTGACTTGAAAATGATCTACAGCCTTGAGAAAGTATGCAAAAAGTATTTTTTCTAGAGATCTCAATCAGAAGAAGGATACTGATCAGCGGTTTGTTTCAGACCATCAAGCTGCTTGAGAACATATTCAAGTTTCTGTAAGCAGATCTCGTTTGCTATTCTTGAGTTGTAATCACATTTCTCAAAGGGACGGTACTCACATGCGCTTTTGATCTCTTCCCTTAGTGTCACTTGAATATCCTGCAAGTTTCACCAAGAACTTCATGTTGTGAAATATGGAGTGGCCATAACTTTAGAGCATAACTGTATAACTGTACAGTCTGAACAATTTCAGGAATCAAACAACTCAATCCAGCTGAAGTCTTGAAATTTTATGATTAACTAGACCAAGCTCAGAATCAAAATTGTAAACATAGTGTAATCTTATTCACGGAATGTACTGATTCCTTATGTCAAATGAGAGCCGAGAATGGTTTCTGAACAGTAATATTCTTAAAACACTTGAATCCAATTGAAACTAGAAAATATAATTATCCATCAGTCCTAAATCTTAAACCCAAGGTTAAACAATATATATAAAATCCTAAGAAACATATAAAGAAGACGAGTCTCGAGATTGTGAGACAATAAACCAAATCTTTAGAGTCTTCGATGAACAAGAATGCAATGAAATGCAGCTGCTATCATGAAACTTCATAATCTGATGAGAATAAACCCAGAATCATAACTCTAAAAAGGAAGATAATTCGAGAAATCATAATCATATAGTCAACAGTCAAGAAAATAATGAAAAACGACCAGAAAGGAAGACAAGTGCAGTGAAAGAGAGTGGTTAGGTCAGCAAGAACACTAAACTAATCCAAATGAAATCATAAATTTCAGGAATCCAGCATTCAAAAACCAGAAGCTCAATAAGTAAGGTGAAATGCCAAATGTAGTGGAGAAGAGATTGAGAGTAAGCAACCTTCATAGATTGCATAAAATCCCGGCAATGACTGTTGACGAACTCTTTCTTGGGCCCAGAAGGGCTTGAGAGTTCTTCCATAACTCCTCCAGCTAGTTCCAAAACTGTAACAATTCTCTGCCCCAAATGATAAAAACGCATAAATCAGATAACTCCATAATCGTCCATTTCATCAACATAGAAGAAACTTCCGACAATCTCACCTTCTCAACATTCTGCAATCGCTGCAACGAAGTGTTCTGCGTCTGCAGATCCATCGGATCCTCCACAATTTCTCGAAAGGACGAGGAGAATTAAGAACAAGAAACTGAAATATATCACAATAACGTCAAATCTACTCATACAAATGTACTAAATAGGAAAATCGGAGCAATGGCGTACCTGAATGGCGGTGTGGAACACAGTGAAGGCGACTGGGAAGAGAACACGTAGTATTTAAAATCAATGGGAGAATAAGGCGAATTCGAAGGTTAGATGAAGACCAGCAACGTATTGCTGCGACGGAGGTAAGACGATGAAGAGTCGGTCACTGGTAAAGACAGATCGGCGAAAGGAATATTTATATACTCTTATATAAGAAAACGGCACGCTTGGTCTTTATTAATCCTGAAACAGCACGTAGTTATAAGAAGCTTAAATTACGAAAATATCCCTTCGTTCAGATAAAATCTTTGTGATGGCCGCTTTTCTCTTATATAAAGGATAAAAAGACATGAACAGAGAGGCTGGTACGTAAAGCTTACTCTCTAACTACAATGGCTCGCTTCATAGACCTTAGCAGTCTCACCCACACTTTACCCTCAATATCAAAACTACCCGAGAGTCGGAAAACCGGAAAATCCAGCGAGTTTGTCTGCAGGAGAACCGGAGAATTTCAAGAACCGGATTCTGTACAGATGACACGACGGATGACACTAGGAACTACTGTCTCAATAAGTCTAACCGGCATTTTTGGTCAGAATAATCTTTCTTTGGCACAAGACAATGGTTTTTGGATCGATGGCCCTCTTCCTCTTCCTCCTATTTACAACAGTAAGCCTCATAGCTAAGAGGATTCTATACTTCGAGCAATACTTGAACCTACTCATTCATTTTCCGGTTTTGTTCTTCTTTGATTTGAATGTACAGATATTGTGAATGAGAAGACGGGAACGAGATCGTTCATAAAGAAAGGAGTGTATGTAGCTGATATCGGGACGAAAGGAAGAATGTATAGAGTTAAAAAGAATGCTTTTGATCTGCTGGCAATGGAGGATTTGATCGGACCAGATACATTAAACTATGTTAAAAAGTACTTGAGGCTTAAATCCACCATTTTGTTCTACGATTTCGACAACCTTATCTCTGCTGTTGCCTCTGAAGACAAACAACCTCTCACTGATTTAGCCAACAGACTGTTCGACAATTTCGAAAAGGTAACACCAATCTTAATCCGGTATGAGTAAGTCCTGGCTTGTTCTAACCTACGAGAGTTTTCTTTATTTCTTTCCTTTTACTGAAATATCTTCTGTGTTAATCTGTGGTTGGTATGGTGTTTTGATCACAGCTAGAAGATGCAGCAAAGACGAAGAACTTAGCCGAGACAGAATCGTGTTATAAAGATACAAAATTTCTGCTTCAAGAGGTAATGACCAAAATGGCATGAAACTGGGGTTCGGTTTTCAGTGGTGATACTTGCTATTGGAGATCAGACATTCATGGTTGATAACTCTATGGTCACATATTGTAATCTTGCATAAGCCAACAGAAATATATTGAAATCTAGTTTCACGTTGTAATCTAAGACCGAAATATGATCCGAACTGATAACGAACTGGATTTTGATATGAGTTATCAAATGAACCGACTAACTCTTTGTTATATCTAAGGGTTGAGATTATCATACTACCTAGACATATACACAAAATAAAACAGCAAATTAAAGATAGAGGAACAGTAGCCGTAGAACGTTTTACTCACAAAGGTTTATACGATCAAACTGGGACTCGGGTATAATGAACCTGTAACGAGGCTCTCTCAAGCCACACCAGCGACATTGGTGACACGAAGCACGGCTTGTGCACTAAGAGGTGAGAGGTTTGATTGGCAGAATATTTGCCACGTGACTGCCTCTGGATTTTCCACCTCCTCGGGTTCAGCAGGAGTAGTTTTCTTGTAGACTGTCTGAAGTTCCAGTAAGACTGTCCGGGCAGCCTCCCGAGATTCTGAGAGCTGGTCACTGAGCTGAGACGCTGCCGCTTGAACTAGTTTTTCAATTCCATATTCTCTAATACCTTCAGTACCCTGACGATGACAACACATGTCCAAAGAAATATGTTGGTGGTGACATGGACTGGTTCCAAATGGTTGTCATCGCGATGCCATGAGAAATCCAAAAGTAAAGAACAAAACTGGATTATGATATCATGTAAGTTTGATTTACCAGTCGAGAAACACTTCGGGAAAAGCACATGGATGCTTTTGCACGGATCCGAGGATTCCTATTCTTAAGATAAGGTTGAAGTTTAGGCAACAGCAAGGCAGGAGAAACATGTGTAGTCATTGTTACTAATGCTTTTTCCGCTGCCTCACAAACAAATCGCTTGTCTTGCGAAGACTTAAGGAGGATTTGAGTAAGCTGAAAGAAAAGAAATTGAAATAATTTTTATAACAATACGCAATTGTTGAGGAGAATTGCAAAAGTAGATGCAAAAGGTGTTTACCAGGGGATCCAATTGCTCGATTGTATGGTCCTTATATGAGCTGAAGATGTCTGCTGATGTCATACATGCAGTTTTACTTACAGCACTTCTTGGATTCTTCAATGACTTCACAACAAACAGGATCACTTTCTCCCTGTAAAGGCTGACAGCGTGAGACTAGAAAATTCTTTGAAGTGTAACTCTGAGTGATGATTAATATCATGATCATGATCATGATCCAGAGCACAGAGATAAACCTGAAACATCAAATAAAAAATTGATTCAAAAAGGAGTTAAACATGATAATACATACAGTATGACAAGTATAAAGAAGCTTACCAGAGGATCTCCACCTTTAAGCCTGACAACAGTGGCACCAGCTTCAGCAAAACTTAAGAGTAGTACATGAATCTCTTCCTGCAACAGTATCAAAAGCCTTATTACTCCGGTTAAGCAACCACTTCACAAACAATGATCTTATTTATGACAATATGATCCGGCCAAGCAATCAAATAAATGACTCAGGGGTACCTGAGTTCGGCTATGATAACCAGCAGTTTTGCCGACATAAAGAAGTCTAGCGTCAGGAGCAACTAATTCCAAGACATCATTGGAGACAAGTCTGTCGTAAAGCAAAAGATCAGCGCTTTGAATGACTCTGACAGCTTTAAGAGTCAAAAGCTCAGGATCTCCTGGTCCTGTCCCCACCAGATACACATCTCCAGGTCCACAATCACTGCCTTCACAGCCTTTGACTCTCTTCTCTCTCAACACATCCAAAAGCTTTTTCAGTTCAGGCAGTTGAGATGCAATGTCGTTTTCCCTAACAAAAGCTTCATCTTCAAACGGTGATGGGGATGTAGCAGATGGTGGGGTGGGTTCAACCGCCTTGTACAACCATTGATCCCTTTGGTATCTTTCCACTGAGTGCTTCTCTGTGAAGGGTGAAGAAGAAGAAGACGCAGTATTGTAATGTAGACAACAAATAGGACTCGAATTGGTCCTGGATTGTTGCCAATTCCGAAAAGTGGAGGAGGAAATGGGAATCCGTTGGACAAGAGCCATTCAAAAGTCAAGAAACACACGCCTGCACAAGATTCATATCTATCATCATCAGCATTCACCATACATCAGCATCGTCATCAATGACATAGCATCAAAATAACATGAATAAAAAATCAAAATGAGAAATTATAGCTATGAATTTAAGAAATCATACAGATTACTACAGGATAAGGATTCATTGATCAGAAACTAAAGACACCAAAAGAGCAACAATAGAAGAAACTTAGTAACATTAATTCAGCTATTGTTTCAATTGCCTATAAGTAAGACTCCAACTAGTAGAAGAAAAACCCAGATGTAATTTCGAATAAAATAATCAACTTTTCCTTCAATCAATACATAGCCCAGATGTAGCTGACGATCCCAACTAATGATCAGATTCAAAAAGATGAACTCATGCACAGAAAAGGAACAGACTTTAAAGTGTCAAAACAGAGGAGTAGATAGAAAATTAGCTCACCGGGGAAGTGGAAGCCGGCGGTTTGTAATTCCGAGTATAGAAGAGAAGAAAGTATAAAATTGATCTGAGCAGAGAGAGAGAGAAGGAAGAGTTATGTAGCAGCTTAAAGTAATGGCGGCTAGAGCTTATAGTCGAATTTGGATGAGAAAAATGGGAAGATTCAACAACAGACAATTGAATTAAGACACGAAAAAAAAACATATGAGGGTTGACACCAACTCGAAGCAGCAGAGCTTTTACAAATATGCACATGTATTTATATATGTTTTAATATTCATGATTTTTGGTTACTATTATCTGAAGACGAAAGGGCAGTCTCATGAAAAGGTTACTAACCCTTTGATGCTGTCAAGGGGAATCAAATGACCTGACCCACTCGAGAGGGTAAATTCGTCATTTTGCTATTAGGGTTTATTGGACCTGTATTGGGCTTAATTTCCCAGCCCCATTTCACAGCAATCCACGTGGGATCAAATCTTCTGTTACTGGACACGTGTTATACAAAATGACCGAGCGGTAAAAGTTAAACGTTTTAACGCCGTTTACAATGCACTGTGTGAAGAGTAACAACTCCGAATCTCACATCTTTTTTGTCGTATTCTCTAATGTCATTTAACTTGGATTTACAAAAAGGTATATAAATATACGAGTATTAATATTTAAATAAACATATTAATATATTACTTTCAAAAAATAAAATGAA
>JAKUCM010006366.1:0-92295 GCA_023374145.1 Lepidium sativum
GAGAGAGAGAGACCTAATATATAGAGTAAACCGAACTGGTACAAAAATAAGGAAATCTGGTTTTCGCTTCGCAGAGTCATTGATCGATCGATCCTTCACCTGCTCGATCGATCAATGTTTCTTCATTCGATCGTGAAGCTTCAAAATCGTGCAAAGGATCGTGCGTAACTTATTTTTAAATAGCTCGATCGATATTTGAGTGCTCGGTCGTGCAGTGGATCATGCGCACGATATAGATGGATGAAGGTCGATCGTGTCAGGCATTAGAAGTCGATCAATAGATCGAGAGTAGTTTTCTCTTTTGAAGTTGTGATCAATCAATCTTGGTGTTGATCGATCGATCCTTTATCTCGTAATGGAAAAATCCAAAGTTAAGCTCCAATCTTGCTCAACATGTGGAATCCAAAGTATCCTTGCGTTTTGTACCTGAAAGGACTCTAAAAACACAACAAAAACTAAGGAAAACATATGAATTACTAAGCTATAAGTCGGTAAAAACGAGTTTTATCAATTCCCCTTGACTTGGCTTTTTTGCTTGTCCTTAAGCAAATACACCGGACTCTAAAAGAAAGATACAAACTCAAGAACTAATTCTTCATAAGAATTTAACACCTCAGAACCTAAGAAAAGAACACTCGATTCATTTCAACGAGAGAGAGACCACCTTATACTTCCCCCAGACTTAACATCTAGTCCATCCTAACTCCAAAATCAGACCCAAAAGTTTTAGATCACGATACCAACCTCTTATGAGTCTAAGTGCGGTCTTATCTAGAGAATATTGATCAAAAGATACATGGACTCATTCTCAATACTATGTACCATCCATACTGTGGTTCCTTTCCTCTTATTCCTTTCTTTTCAAACTGATTTCTCCTTACTTTTCTAGGGTATCATTGTTTTTTTATCGATAGTTTTTTCTCTTGCAATTTCAAAGGTGTATAATACGAGTAGCTTCATTGGAGTTTCTCTCAGTAAGCAAGTTAGTAAGGTAAAAAGGGTTACGTCATAGGATGTATCCTTGGAACCGTCCAGTTCACCTTAAAAACAAGCAGCGTCATTGAGAAACTTTTACCCTAAGCTTACTTCGATTGTTGAAACTTAAAGTGCACGAAACTTTGAGAAAAAGAAACCAAACTTTGGGAAAGGTTCTCAAAACAGAGACTGATAGTCCGATCTAATGTATACCAACTCTCTAGACAAGAAAATTAAATCAGGTTGAGGTTGAAGTTAATACCAGATTTTCAAAACAATCGAGAGGAAGTGGTGAAAAGACGAACAGCTGATGAATTTCTGGGTTTTCTAATTGTTAACAATGCTCATCAGAAATCAGACAAATGGTAGCTTAAAACCTTATGAAATGTACCATTCCTTAGAAATCATAGTTCCTAAACCGACAATGGCTTATCTAAAACAATCTTCGACTCAAAAACAAAACAAAAGAAAGAAACTTCATTAGCAAACAAACGGTTCTCCCCCAGACTTACTTCACACCGTCCTGGTGTAAATATTAGTGAAAGGAAGAATGAAAGTAATCAAAAAAAAGTAATTGAAAATTGCTTTGGGATTTAGAAAACGCACCTGGAGGTATGGATCGATCGCGCAACCTTAGATCGATCGATCCATGGAAATAAAGGGATGGAACGAACTAAAATTGGTCAACAGATCGTGCGCAAACAGATGATAGGTGATGATCGATTGGGAAGCTTGTCATAGTTGATCGAAGGATCGTGCAGTTTTTCTCATCCTCTATTGCACGATCGATCTTTGTGTGGATCGATCAGGCAGTGCTCCCGTATCACGTTTCCTGAAAACAAAATACAACTTTGACTTAAAACCAACGAAAAATAAAGCAAAAACTAACCTATTGGTGGGTTACTTCACACTCAGTGCTTGTTTAAAGTCAATAGCTTGACTAAAAGAGATGCTATGGGGGAGTTGTATCAGTCAAAGAGATGAAATGTTCATTGACTTTTTCGAGAGCACCAAAATATGGTTTAAGGCGCTGTTCATTAACTACAAATTCTTCTCCCTTTTTGTTGAGCATAACCACATCTCCATACGGTCTTACTTCCTTGATGGTGAAATGACCAGACCACCTTGACCTAAGCTTACCGGGAAAGAGTTTTAAACGAGAATCATACAAAAGAACTTTATCATTACGACCAAACTTATGTTAAGGATACATTTATCATGTGCAGCCTTTGTTCGTTCTTTGTAAATTCTCGAGTTGTCATAAGCCAAGTGTCTGATCTCTTCAAGTTCATGTATCTGCAGTGACCGTCTTTCTGAGCCAGATTTGATGTCATAGTTGAGATGCTTGATAACCCAATTAGCCTTGTACTCGAGCTCGACTAGAAAGTGACAGGATTTACCATACAACAGATGGAAATGAGTTGTTCCTAATGGTGTCTTGAAAGTGTTCTGTAAGCCCAAAGAGCATCATCCAACTTAGTCGACCACTTATTTGAGGGTGATATGGTGTAGCAACCTTGTGGTGAACTCTGTACCTCTTCAGCAGATTGTTAAACGTTTGGTTAATGAAATGAGAACCACCATCACTAATCACAATCCTCGGAACACCAAACCTGGGAAATATGATATGCTTGAACATCTTCGTAACCACTTTGGCGTCATTGGTTGGACTAGCTATTGCTTCAACCCACTTAGATTCATAATCTATAGCAACACGTATGTATTGGTTCCTAAAAGAGATAAGGAAAGGTCCCATGAAATCGATTCTCCAAACATCAAACACTTCAACCTCGAGAATGAAGTTCTATGGCATCTCATTTCTTCTACTTATCTTACCTTGTCGCTGACAAGAGTTACATGATGAAACAAAGGAGTATGTGTCACGAAACATCGTAGGCCACCAGAAACCTGATTGAAGAACTTTTGCGATAATCTTGAAGGTAGCAAAATGACATGCATTTGAAGAACCATGACAAAAAAAAAATATACCGGGAATCTCGTTTTCAGAAACACATCTTCTGAAAATGCCATCAGAGCATTGTTTGTATAAGTATGGAGCATCTCAGTAGTATCGTCTGACATCCCTTAGAAACTTCTTCTTCATGTAACCATGAAACTTAGGAGGGTTAACATCTGCAGCGAGATAGTTGGCAAAATCGGCAAACCATGGAGTGCTTGGATCACGTGGAGGATCAGTAGGTAACTAACGAGCTTTAGGGGCATATTGTATACGATAAACTTGCTCTTCCTGTAAGCTGTCATCAAGGGGAACATAATCGTCAATTTGTAGTCTCGAAAGGTGGTATGCAACTCCATTATCTACACCTCTTTTGTCTTTGATCTCAAGATCAAACTCTTGCAGCAACAACACCTAACGAAGCAGCTTAGGCTTAGCATCTTTCTTGGAAAGGAGATACTTAAGAGCAGCATGATCAGTGTGTACAATAACTTTAGAACCGACGAGATAAGATCTATAGTTGCATACTTCCGTTGAGCATCATCAAGTGTTCGACTAGCATAGTAAATTACATGCAACTTCTTATCTTTTCTCTGGCCCAAAATAACTCCAACTGCATAGTCACTCGCGTCACACATAATCTCAAAAGGTAATTCCCAATCTGGTGGCTGAACCATTGGTGCACTAACTAAAGCTCCTTTCAAGGTCTGGAAAGCTTCCTCACACTCTTTGGTAAACTCAAACTTAACATCCTTGCATAGCAATTGAGTGAATGGTCTGACTATCTTTGAGAAATCCTTAATAAATCTCCTGTAGAAACCGGCATGACCGAGAAAACTTTTGATCTCTTTGACCGTGGTTGGCGATTTTAAGCTCGTCATTACTTCGATCTTCGCCTTGTCATCTTTGATTCCTTTTATTGATATCTTGTGACCGAGTACAATCCCCTCTATAACAATGAAATGACACTTCTCCAAATTGAGCACTAGATGCTTGTCTTGACAATGCTGGAGAACCCTGCAAAGACTAGAAAGATAACCAGAGAAAAAAGAACAATACAGAGAAAAGTCATCCATAAAACTTCCATAATATCCTCAATCATCTCAGTGAAAATCGACATCATGCATCTTTGAAAAGTAGCTGGAGCATTACATCATCCAAATGGTATTTGCGATATACAAATGTACCATATGGACATGTAAAAGTCGTCTTTTCCAGATTGTCGGGATGAATGAGAATCTGAAAGAAACCTGAATAACCGTCTCCAAAGCAATAGTAAGAATGGTTAGCCAATCTCTCAAGCATTTGATCCATGAAGAGCATAGGAAAACGATCCTTCTTAGTAGAGAAATTTAAAGTTCTGAAATCAATACACATCCTATGACCTATGACAGTTCTAGTAGGTATCAATTCATTATTCTCATTCTTGACTATAGTAATGCCTCCTTTCTTAGGTACAACATGAACATGACAAACCCAATTACTATCGGATATAGGATATATGATCTCTGCTTCTAACAGTTTCATTATCTATTTCTTGAAAACTTCTTTTAGATTCGGATTCAACCTCATTTGGTTCTCTATAGAACTCTTAGACTCATCAATCAGATGTATCCTATGCATGCATAACTCATGTGAAATACCAGGGATATCATCTAATGAATAACCTATAGCTCTATGATACTTTTGAAGTTCTCTAATAAGTGTTTCCGTTTCAGAACCATTCAACTTAGCATTAACGATTACAGGATAAGTAGAATTAGGACCGAGAAACACATACCTTAGCCCTGCTGGGAGAATCTTAAGCTCGACTATGGGAGCTTTTAACTCACTCCAAGGATCGGTCAAAGCTGAAGGTGTGGACGGTTTTGGAGGATCTAAAACTGCATAGGCTATCATCTCTTTCAATCTGCTTACACGAGTCCATCATTCTAGCGTAACTTGTTGCTTCGTCGTTTGCAAACCCAAATTCAAACTCTATCCTCGTAAGTGCCAGCCCCAAGAGGGTCCTCAACAAATATCTCTTCATTCAATTTTTCTTCAATTTCTTCAGAAGTATCAACAGAAAAAGTCATGTCATTTAACATCGGTTTCTTCAGCATCTTGTCCATCTCAAATCTCATCTTCATATCCCCTAGCTTAGAATGATTCTTCCATTCTTGACATCAATCATAGCACCTACTGTTCTGAGAAAAGGTCGACCTAAGATGAGAGGATCCTTAGGTTCTTCATCTAGTTTCAGCACTACAAAATTTGTTGGTACTAATGCATTCCCAACTTCGACATCAAGATCCTCGAGAATACCCACTGGAAATTTCACTAAACGGTCTACAAAGATAAAAAAGATCTTTGCTTGCTTTAAGTCCGAGAATCCTAATCTTAAGGCTACAGAATATGACATTAGGTTTACACTAGAGCCCTGATCACACAATGAACGCAAAGGTCACAGAACCTATCCGAATTGAAAGTACAAACCGCCCATGATCATCATCACTTAGGGAGCCAATTTTGAAGTCTAGAACTGCAATCTTGTATAATCATCATCACTCTTTCTTCTCCTATGAACTTGTTTGTCACTAGGCTTTTGAGATAGTTCTTAAGTGAAGGTATCATCTGCAAGGCATCAACATAAGGTAACCGAAAAGACAAATATGATAATAACTCCTTACACTTGGCGTTCTCCAAATCCTTTTTAGACTTCTTTGGTGGGATGGGATATGGTGGTACTGGTACGTATGATCTCTCAGGTGCTGCTGATTGCTTACGAGGTATGGATGCTGGCGATGGTTCTCTCTTAGGTGCTGGAAATTGCTCTCGTATTGGCAGAGGTGTGGCTGTTTCCTCATAAATCTCTATCATACTCAACATCGACTACTACTCTCTTTTGTCTCGGTTTTTGGAAGTTTCCTTTAAGTTTCTTACCACTTCTCAGCATAACAGCATCACAAGCTTGATGATCATCATTCGAACCCAAAGGGAAAAGTCGTGTTTTCTACCCTAGACATAACATAATCAAACCTAGAACTCAACTCCGAGTACGTCACTCCCATCTGATTATTGATTTCAAACGTAGTCCTAGATTGTCCCTGAATGACCTGCTCCAATAAAGCTTTAATCTCTGATACTACGAGGTTCAGTCCTATATCCTACTGCAAGTGCACAACAAACGTAATAGTATTTAGAGGTCGAATTCCTCAGAGAACCAAGTTACACTTTCAACTTCTATTAAATCACAAGCTATATCAATAGGAATTGGAGAAGTGAGTTCTAACAAACTGAATGTGAATGAAATCAAATAACTAAAGCAATCGGATGTCGGTAATTCATTTAGGAGTTAAAATTCTTGTCACAGAAACTATTCAGGAACTAATCTGATCTTATTCTCGGCTTGAACATAAATAAAGGTAAACCAACTCTCGTTGAATCTACCCCTCTATCAATAACCTAAAGGTCCTAACTCTTGTTGGTTTCAGATTACAAGTAGGCTTTATTACTTAGGTTCAATTACCCACAACCCAACCTAGCATCAACCCTCGTTGGTAGTGAAGGGATTGCTCTTCTAATCTAGTTCTAGTTTTTAAAAATCTTTTAGAAAGTTAACAACCTAAAATCATCGACTAGGTGGTCAGGCTAATATATGCATTAAACTCAAGTATTAGAAGGATAATCATCAATTCATCAATCCTATTTGTTCCCCAACCGTGAATTTTAAAACCCTAGAATCCCTAAATCCGATCTAGGATCTACTCAGACATAGAACAATGAATAAGACAAATCATGATAAACAGAAACAGAAATTGCATTAACAAAGAGAAAGAGGATTCATAAATTCTTCTCAAGTGGGAAGAGATCTTCTTCCTACCTTACAAACTCTCAAAACTTCTGTAAGATTCGTTCTCTAACATTTCCAAGAATGCTCCTAAAATAAAATAGGAAAAGAGTATTTATAAGGCCCAAAACAGGAGCTGAAAAATCGTGAAATTAGGTTTCTGCGAAAGGATTCGATCGATCCTTGAGTAGATCGATCGATCTTTGGATATTGAGTCGATCTTCTCAGAAACCAAGTCATTATTCAGATCATGCCCATAATCCTTGTTAGATCATTGATCGATCGATCTTTGGTAGATCGATCGATCATTCTTTTCGTGGAGAATATCCTTGGTAATGGATATTTATGATATTCGAACATATTACCTTGAGATATCAATGGAAATCGACTTAAAAATATTTCACAACAAGACATATCGTATGTCAAGTAAATCTAAATGAGTATGAGACTAGGTGGTGGTAGCTTAGTTGTAATTGGACCGAGATCTCAGAAAGTAAACTCGTAGAAGTTCCAGATTTGATGCTGCCTAGGGGGCATTGAGGTTCTGCCTAATACGTTACCTTCCGAGTTACTCCCTATAGGCTAATACACCCTGTATTAGTCGGGTAGTAAAGATCTTAATCACCAGGCTTATCAGAAAAATATATATTGAATTTAAGTTGAAAGTTCATAATTCTTAATCGTTTCATTTTGAATGTACCTATCACTAAATTGATCTTATTCCATTGTTGCAGAAGGGTATTTGTGGTCTTGCAACCTTAACATCTGCTCACATTCTCTTCTCAACAATTTGATTGGTTCTTTTTACAGAAAATGCGTGTTTGCCACTTATTAGCCCAGTCCACGAACTAATGTTGAAGCCACATAATGAAGAAGTGAATTTGGACCTTTCTGCATTAGATTTAGTGAAGCCCACTTCAGATTCAGTCTCTCTCTCGCCATTAAACGTAAAGAATGTTGCAGAGAACAAGTTGTACAGACTATGAAAAGGAAGAACATAACAACAAATTCAAGCCCCATACTCAGCAATCGGTTTTCAGTCTCTACAATCTCGAGGCATATATAGAGATGATACATGTCAGTCTATGATTGTAGATGGTTTGAGCTATAAGAACTGAAACCATCAGAGTCTGCAATTCTGTATCCAGAAAATCAATTAAGAAAAACTCAGGACATTGGTTGTTTATAAAGAGATTCCTACAAGCGAGAGATGATCACTCTATACTGAGAGAGAAAATTGTTTAGGAACTATTGATTCAATATCTAAAAAAAATCGAGCCCTAAGCAATTAATCTAACAAAATAAATGTGAATTTATTTCCTCCCAGTCAAACAGGAAAACATTCATCCATAAAGAAACATTATTATAGAGGAGACATAATCATCTTCCCTCCTTGATATTAAATCCAAGCATTGGCTTAGTGCTGGTGTCTTCGGATACTATCTCGGTTCTTTCAGTTTTCAGTTCGAGTGCTTCTGGTTTGAAAGTTGCTAAGAGATGAGCTTGAGGTGTCATCAAATGAATAGTCAATTGGGTAGCCTGGCTTAGAGATGGCATCACTAACCTCAACATTTCCTAATAGCATGTTCACCACTTGCGACATTGGTGGTCTCAATGCATGAGATGTCTGAGTGCAGAGAAGAGCAATCCCAATCATACATTTCACTTCTTCTAAATTGTATTCACTTAACTTATTATCAATTAGTTCAACATCACGACCTTTCTCATGTAGATTCCACGCCTGTATACAAGAAATACACAAAGATTATTGGTCCTTTCCCATTCATGATTGTCTCCAACTTCGCCCACATATTGATAAGTAAGGATGTACCCATTCAAGAAGATATTTTTTTCCATTTCCAACTTCTCGTCAGAGTTTTTCCTTCCACTCACTAACTCAAGAGCCACAACACCAAAGGCATACACATCGGCTTTCTCTGTTAGATGTCCACGCATGGCATACTCTGGTGCAAGATACCCACTGTATTGATACAAATAGCATGTGTTATTTTATCCATAGTTGTGAAATGAAAACCAAAGGTTAAGTATTGGGGGAATACTTACATCGTCCCTGCCACTCGGGTACTCATATGGGTTTTTTTGTCATTGTATAGCTTTGCAAGTCCAAAATCGGAAATTTTTGGAACCAACTTAGAGTCAAGTAAAATGTTGCTGGCCTTCACATCCCTGTGTACTATGCGAACACTTGCCTCTTCGTGGAGGTAAAATAAGCCTCTAGCTACTCCCAGACATATCTCATAACGAGTTGACCAATCAAGATGTAAGATCTTATCCCCTGCATTATTCAAACACGACTTGATGAATACTTTAGCTTGGTAAAAACAAATATAGATAAATCATGTTCCCATGCGTTACCAAATAGTGCCTTGTCGAGACTTCCATTAGGGAGGTACTCATATACGAGCAAACGATGATCTCCCTCAAAGCAGCATCCATAAAGCTTCACTAGGTTGCGATGTAGAACTGAAGAAATTGCTACAATTTCTGCAACAAATTGTGCCTTCCCATGTCGGAATCCAGCAGACAACTGCTTTACCGCAATCTCTCTTCCATCATTAAGGTTTCCCTAAGGAATATGTTAATCGAAACAAAATATATCAATAGGTATGAGATACTCTCTTCTTAAATTATATCTCAGAAGAGTACAAATATTTTGTTAATTTATGGTAAGGGACTTACCCTATAGACAGACCCAAATCCTCCCTCTCCAAGTTTGCTTGAAGGATCAAAATCTTGAGTTACACTTCTAAGTTCCGAGTAAGTAAAAGTGTAAGGTTTTATGTCCATATTTAGTAATACTGCCAGAAACAATTTGGTTCTTAGAATCAGCCAAATTGAGAGATGATATATAAGTTCTATATGAGCCAATACTCTTCATTTCTAAGGTTTGGTTGTGTTCTAGTTGTAATACCTTCATCATCTGTGTACCGTTTTCTTCTTTTTCGGACGATGGAGATAACTACAGCCGCAAAAATACTCAAAAGTATTACACCGATAATGGCCCCTACAATAGTAGCAGTCTTGTAATTTTTCTTTGTTTTTAGAGTCAAATTTCTCTCTGATTGTGACATGTTACCCACAGGTGGCGTGAAATCTGAACAAAAATATGTAATACTTAGACACTAAGTAACATCACAAGATAATGAAAGTAAGGAAAATATTGAATTCATCATTTGTGTTACCTTGTTTTGCAGTAATGGCTGATATTAGTGGCCCATAAGTCCCTATGTCAGGTATACAACATGTTCCTTTTCCAGCCCAGAAAAGATGAATTTCAAGGTGATTTTCTGATACATTTGCTTTGTATTCTCTCTTAACTACTTGAACTGTTGAGTCACCAGTTTTTCTGCTTAGATCAAAATCCTTTTCAACTATTACTCCCTGGATTCACCATAAAAAAATAAGAAAAATAACAAAACACCAAAAAAGTAAACTCAAGTAGACAGCTAGATCCAGCGATACAGACCTGTAGATAGATGTCAAAACGTCTTCTTCCAAGACTTATCCAAGGTTTCCCCATATCTAATGCATCTAAGATTTTTATTTCAGCAAACTGAAGTGTTACAGTGTAGTTTCCTTTTTCTAGGCCCAACCCGTAGTACCTAAGAGAAGATGCAGAAAGTCGTGACTGAAAAATCTTTGGGTCCAACAAAGTATTGCTAATATGTAATTCTGAAGTAGTTGTGTATGTATAGCTGTTATCGGCCAAAAGTCCTACATTACTGACTGCCCATCTCCGATCATCTCTCACAAAGAACCTAGCTGGTCCAAGATCAGCGTAGTCCTGCTCAAATGTTGTTCCGTTACTAGAGGGTATCTCCTGGCCTCCGCAGTTGATCGAAAAGTTAAAATCTAGATACCAGTCGATAAAGAAAGTGTTTAAAAAGAATCCAAGAGAACATTCATGCATTGTCCATGTGTTTGCTCATGACGAATGGAGAGTGATGGTTATGAGGATATCACTTTGTTACACTTACAGATTCCTTTGCCTTGATTGCAGGCGAAATTCTTCTGCAAGCATTTTAGTCCTGGTAAATGCCTTTTAACAAAAAGAAATAAAAGAGCTGAGACGTGTGCAGGAGAATAATAAAAGAGAAATATATTAATATTTCAGAAAAAAAAATCTAAGAATTGACCTGTCGTCAAAATCAAATTGTTAGCAACAACATTGCTGCACAAAATAACGAACAGTTTTGTTTACTATTTTCTAATATATAATTATAATAAATATTTCCTACAAACACCAAGCTTATGTTGGATTTGAAGACAAAACAAGATGAGATAATGTTTTGTTTACTTACAGATTCAAATTTGGTTCACTGACCCATGAAGAAAGATTTCCAGACAAATCATTGTACGAGACATCACTTTAAAAGCATAACAGAAAAATATTCGAATCTACATACTTGATATATATTCCCAAACAGTGCCCAGATTATCAGTATGTATCATCGTTGTCATTAAGAATGAAACCTTATTCTAATTGCAAAATAACAAGTTATAAAGTGAGACTCACATATATTTTAACGACTGAATCTTTTCAGTAGGCAATGTACCAGTCAACGTGTTGTTTCCCAAAAACCTAATATGAAGACAAGTTATTTTAACAACTATACATAAACATCCAAAAGAAGAAGAAAAAAGAACATACAATCTTACAAGTATTCAAGCTGACTCATGTTGAAAAGGGAAGGTTGAATTGGTCCATGTAGTTTGTTGAAGCTTAAATCACTGGAAAACAGATATGAGTTACATTGTAAATAATTAAACTATTCCTATTTAGCAATGATCGAGAAATTATTTATAACCAATGTATTCTTTCGGAAACTTCGAGAAAATTTCTGATTCTTTTTATAAAGCTTTAAGAGGATTTGAAGAAACACATTGACGTATGTACTTACAAATGTTTCAAATTTGAGTATTCTCCAATATAAGATGGCATTGTCCCAGTAAGATTGTTGTTCCTCAATACCCTGGGACATATATCATCAATGTTAATTAGTATTAAATACACAAATGAGGAAGAAACAATTCACCAAATTTGAATCAAAGCTGTCTTACAATATAGATAGATCTTTCATGTCTTTGATGAGTTCAAGAGAAGAGCCTCCATTGGATATATCGCTAAGCCTCCTACATTTAAAATATAAACATGTGAAGAAAGGGAAGGAAGGAGATACAGTACTAGGAAATAATTCTTCAGAAAACGATGCAACACATACAGTTCAGTCAATTTAATTAAGTTGGAAAATGATGATGGGATCGGACCACTCAAACCACTTCCGACAATTCTCCTGCAGTAGGACACATACCAATCATTTAATCCTAAAATTAAATACCATGAAGAATAGTAAGACAGAAAATACATAAGATATACCAGAGCAATGAAACGAATCCATTATATAACTGTAAAAGTGAAAAGCTTCTTACAACTTAGTAAGATTGGTCCAATTTCCTATAAAGTTTGGTATCGGACCTGTAAGCTCCAGATCCATAATCCAATTGGCACAACAACAAAAAAACATTATAAGGCAAAATCTAAAATATAAAGTAGTCAATAGATTACAAAAGATAGTTGCAAATAAAATCTAACAAAAAAAAAAGATTATATTCAACTTAATTTTATCTTACACTTCTTGGAGCTCCAAAAGATTAGCAAATGACAAAGGTATTTTACCGCTGAGTCCAGAACTATGTATGAACCTGCAGTTTATGTAAGCAATTCCTTAAAAATAATTAATTGATCGAGAATTTTGTGGTCCTTGAAGACTAAATGATCATATCCTTGTAATAGATAAGAAATAATGACATAAATTATATCACTTGTAGATTTGACAGATACACTCACATTTTCTTTAGTTTTGTACAACTCCCAATCTCAGGTGGTATAGAACCGGAAAAGTTATTTAAACTAATATCACTGCAGAATGAAAATAAGGAACCATCAAGATCCTCGAGTAGCAATGTGAAGACATTATCATATATGAACGATGAAGAAGCACACTAAGCTTACAGTGTTTCTAAATTTGTAAGCAAACCGATTTCTTTAGGAAGAGGGCCAGACAAAGCATTGATAACAAAAGTCCTAAGTAAATAAAGAGTTAAGCATAAGGGTCAAGTCAATGAATTGTTAATTAACATATAGAGAAAAAGAAAAGGGTAAAAGGTTTCAAAGGCTTTTTACATAGATTTCAATCGAGTTAGATTTCCAATTGCAGGGGATAGGGAGCCTGTTAGATAATTTTTAGCCATATCCCTGAAAGAATATGAATTTGAATTCCATGTATCAACTTGTGAATCTGTGTGCTCTAAATGATGATTTAGCAAGAACAAAAAATGGGTAAGTGAGTTGTATGTGGTGGATATACAGCTCTGTGAGGTACTCCAAGGTCCATAGCTCTTGAGGTATTGGTCCTCTAATATCCATCTCATAAACTTTGCTGTGAAAATAACAGCAGTCAGAATGAGAATGAAGCATTACACTGGGAAATACGTCGAACACTTTGGGGTGCAGAGAATGAAGAAAAGAGGCTTACACGCCAGTGATGCGACATGAATTGTTGAAAGTGCAGTTGCATTTGATGAAAGGATTGTAATCAGGATTGCCCAAGACATTTTCGTCAATGGCGGCGCCGGAGCAAAGTTTCCGCTGATGTTCCAATTTCTCTTCGCCGTGATTTTCCAAGCCCCAAAGATGGAGTTCAAAGCATGCGCTATTTTGATTTCACGACCACAACAATAAATAAGTATTTATAGGTGTAATCTAATTATCAACTAATTAATTATTTATAATCTTATTTACTTTTCTTTTTTCATTTTAAAAAAAATTACACATATTAACAAAAGTATTTAATAAGTGACTATAAATGTAAAAGTTTTTGTATTACACAAGATTCCATAATTCTACACCAATATTAATTTAATACTTCGTCTATTTCATTTTAATAGATGTTATAGACAAAAAAATCTCGTTTTATTATATAAGATGTTTTATAGTTTTTTATGTAAAATTTTCTACTTTGAAATTATTAAATTTTTTGTAGTATTGATGTGATTAGAGTCAAAATTTATTAAATAAGAAAATTAAATAATTTTTTAGAAAGATGAATAAATTTTCTTAATAAATGTATATTCAGCCAAAGCATCTAATAGAATGGGATAGAGGAAGTAAATTGAAATAAAAAAATTTGAAATTCAAAATTCGTAATAATTAATTGATAATAATTTGCATTAAAAATTCAGAAAGAGCAGTTATATATGCGAGAAAATCTATGTTTACGAAATAGGAGTGTCATATAAAGACTAAAGAGGTTTTGTAAAAAAATCCCCTGTTTAGAATTGACTAAATTTATCAGAAATTTTATAAAATCGTTTAGAATTTAATGTTTAATACACCACATCCCCTGTTTTACTTATATAATTATTATATAATTATGTGGAAAATTTGACTCCAAGAAAATATATGTAGATATGAAGGATTTAAATCATTAAGAATCTAGCATGCAATAAAAGTATTATGAAAGACAAACCGTCGTGAGGATGAGTAGTTGGTTCTATCTGGTTCTGGGCTCGAACCAAATGAACTGAGCAGAAACTAAGCAAGAACCAGAAAATAGTTAGGAGTAGACAGAGAGAACTCTTTAGCTTGCCCATCATCAGATGTGGTTTCATTTTTTTTGTTCTTTTTGGGAGTTCTTGGCAATAGACAATGGTTGTTTATATAAAACGATACATTTTGACAACAAGCGAGTCATACTTTTTGACATTTTGATATCATACTTCTTGTCTTTTTCATTTTCTTTGTTAGGTAAGATTATTAGCTGAGGGAAGAAGACTTTATAAACAAATTTTATTTTCTTCGAAGTTGCCTCTACAAATTATCTCTGCTTTGCCTTTGACTATAACCTAACTTTGAAGTTTTAACTCTTTCCTTCTTTCCAACAGTGTTTTTTGTCTTTTTTTCTTCGTAAGAATTTATTTGTCTTCCAAGAATTTTATTTGTCATCTTCATATAACACAAAAATCTTGAAATCTTCATATTTGACAAGAATTTTACAAGAATTTTGTCAAAATATTGTTGTGATGGCTGGAATATGAATTTGTTTTATCAATGGAACTTGGGATTTCAAAATTGATAAGTTAAGGATGGGGAGAAGTGTTGATTGCAGTAAAATATCTGGATTTCTTGAACTACAAGCCATGCTAATTAAATAGTACAACGTTGATGGAATGGAGATGTCGATTGAAATCACATATATGGGATGTCATGACGTATTGGGTGAGTTATTAGAAGTAGCAAGAAAACCAACGACAATATTTAGACGATCAAGATATTCTAAAGCTTGATGGATCAGTGAATTTGTTTGCAACATTCAAAAATATAGTTGATGGTGAGACTTGTATTGTGGGTGCGTGATGTACACGTTTTTAGCACGTCTTATGAGCATCATTTATGTATATTATACATACATTTTTGATACATTTTCATATAGTTGGAGCTTAGATAGTATCATTCATACACATTCACATGCATCTGCATACATTCTGTGAGATTTCAGGTACTGGAAGCAGGTACGATCAAGTCTGTTTTGGACAAGGAGGAGCGCAAATCGAGCCCAGATCGAGCCCTAAATTGAGCCCAGATCGAGCCCCTGATCGAGCCTAGATTGAGCCCCTGATCGAGCCCATATCGAGCCCTAAATTGAGCCCAGCTCGAGCCCCTGATCGAGCCCAGATCGAGCCCCTGATCGAGGCTAAAATCCACTGCGCATTGGGACGAGTTTATCTAGGGTTTTGCTATTTTATTTAGTATAAATATTCTTACAGAAGGCAAAACTCGCACGCTAGTTTTTACAATTGATTTTTCTTGCGCACTTAGAGCTTTGTAATCAAACACAACCTTCTGATTTCGAGTTTATTTTTATGCAATTCAGTTTTACATTAAGCGTTGATTTCATACCTTGTTCAAGTTCTTTATTGATGCATTCAAACCCTGAATTCGTGTTTGTTGTTGAACTTATGAGTTCTGAGTAGTCACCTAGGGTTCCTGAGGATGAGTTAGGTCTGCGTGACGCTTAGGTTTTCTAAGGCGCTTAGGGTTAGATTCATGTAAGTCTTTTCTGATTTGGTGTTATCATCACTAGCTTCATTCTGATCAACTGGGGCTTGTTCTGAGACACTCTAGCACCGATGGGTGTTTGGTAGAGCGTCTGACTGAACCACTTCAAAGATTCACACGCTCAGCTCGAGGGATCGAATGTCTGAGGTGTGAATCGGTGTTAAGCGAGTTGATCGTTCATTCCGACTAGATTATCAAACGCCTATGGCGATAGGGTCTGTTAGTAGTCTACTCGAGTTTGTTTACCACGGGAGTGGATTCATTATTTATGTTCTCGTTGCCAAGAGACTAGCTCTATTGAGTGATATCAAGCGCCTAGTTAGCTTAAGAGTCACATTGACCCATGAAACTCACTCCTCAGGATCCTGCTTTCTCACCCTGCGTTAGTTCTATCCGATACTCTACTGTTCGTTGCTCTATTTGAATTATTTACAACTGCACTGCTTTGTTTATTTTCGTTTTAAAGGTTCGAATTAGGTTGTTAGATAAACCGCACTTTGATTGGCTTGAATTAGAGTAGTTAACTGCATCCTGATTGATAATTACATTCCCAGTTGGACTGACACTTATTATACTACAACCGACATATAAGTGTAATATGATTTGACAATAGAGTAAAAATCTTGTTATCAGTGCGTCCGCTATGCAAGGACATTCACATGCCAAAGGGTACAAAGACGTAATTGAAATTTTTTATACCATTAACAAGGCAACTGGAGAGGATGACATCTATGATTATTGGCATGAGTTCATAAATATAGATCATGATGAGATTGTTCCCGACCCCAAAAGTGATATAGATGACGTTTTAAATCCTTGCGCTGGAAACAAGAGTGAAAGAAAGAATTACATTGATGTATGTGGCACATAATAGGGTCAAGAAATAGATGAAATAAGAGTAAAATAAGTTGCAGAATCTCATGAAAAGTGTATAAGGGAAATTACTGCTGCATATAAAAGTTGCAGGATAAAAGCTGCATCTTTGAATGGAGATATACCACCTGAAATAGAGAAATCGCTCATTAAAAATTTTGAAGATTCAGCACGATTATCAGTTTTTTCAGCTTCCAATTGAAATTTTGAGGTAATACAGAAACAAGGAGGCAATTACCATGTTGACTTACAGAACAAGAGTTGTACATGTCAGGTTCTTGACAAGCTTAAAAATCCATGTTGTCATGCTACTGCTGCTATAGGAAAGAGTGGTCTAAGATGTTGTTCGTTTGAGTTGATAAGTTATACAAAAAGAACAGATGGGCAGCTACTTATGAAGGAGTGGTATTACATGTTCTTGATCCTCAAGATCTAGAGATTTCGACAAATTTGAAAGAAGAGACATTATTGCTGCCAAAAAAAAAGAAGACCTTCAAGAGGACCTCCTAAGAAATGTATATCGTCTCAAGGTGAATTTAAGGTAAAATCTCAAGTAAGACTCTGTTATTGAATTGGTTGTTACAGATTATTGAGATCTAAATCATATTTGTGATGAAATTTAGGTAAGAAAGAAGACTAAAATGCATAAGTGTTCAAGGTGTGGCCAGAGTAATCACAACATAGTTACTTGCAAGCGTCCTATATGTTTGGAAGTTTACATTCTAAACGTGTTCCCATTCAACTCTTTTGTTATTCTAAATTTGTTGTTAATTACTATGAGAATGACTAGCTCATTTGGGAATATTTAGTTTTCTGGGAAATACATTTTTGTTTCTCTAGGAACACGTACTACGTAAGTCAATCACTAAAATTGTGAC
The DNA here is from genome assembly GCA_023374145.1 of Lepidium sativum. Lineage (NCBI taxonomy): Eukaryota > Viridiplantae > Streptophyta > Magnoliopsida > Brassicales > Brassicaceae > Lepidium > Lepidium sativum. The sequence continues at coordinate 17,652 of JAKUCM010006366.1, forward strand.
ATCAAATTTTGTTAAAGAAAGTGACTAAATATGATGATATGATGAAGAATATGATATAAGAGGACTTATTAGTACTTTTTCCAAAACGTTTCCTGCTACATGAAGTCGGATGACTAGAGGGATCGTTGTGAGGAGTTATAACTCCAACGAGATCCGAATATGAAAAGGTTTCCAAAGTGTGATATGTCGGAGCCGGCACGACTTGGAGAGTCATCAGTATATTCCGAATGTGTTTTCTTATGGATCCAATAGAATCATGACAAGACTCAAGCCCTCCGAGGAGGATATCTCCTACATAAATCGACATTTTTCTCTTCCGAGGTGAAATTCCTTACTTTGCTTCTATTTCCCCTACTTGGCGCGCCAAATGTTGATGCAAGGTTCAACTTTTAATTATTTTTAATTAAAAGGTTGGCAAAAAGTAAATAAGTAAAAAATTGAATTCCTCGGAAAAGTATGTTTTGTTTGAATAAGGGGTACAAAGATATAAGTTTGGAATGCTGAACTTATTTTAACCAAAAGAGAAGTAAACCAGTCTAACCTTAGTTATTCTCTGAGGTTCTAAATGCATTTTTTGGTGTAAGGGGGTACCCTTTTATAAGTCATATAGTCGGTTGATCTGACCACATGAGCTAAACGAAGAATATGGAAATCTTCCAGTGGCATGCCTATTAACAATTTTTTTTTTTTGCCTAGGGTCCCCAAAATATATAAAGTTTTGGGGTTCCCAGAATATATAAATTTTTGGGTCCCCTAATATCAAAAATCTAAAGTAGGAAAACGGTTAAAATCATTTGATTTAATTGTAATGTCGATGTTCAAAACCTGATAGTGAAAAATAAAAAAATTTCTTTTTAAATTTATTGTAAAAGTATCTTGTATGTACGTTTAAAAAATCAAAAATAAAATTGTTAATTTGGTTTTAAAAAATGAAAATTTCTAAAAAAACTAAAACATAAATTGTTAATTAGATTTGAAAAATAAAAAATACAAGAATTGTTATTCCAAAAGGAAAAAGAAGAAAAAGAAAAAAAAAGGAAATTCATAATACAAGAGAAAAAAAAACCTAAACTTATAAATAGTTGTTTAAGGTTTACCATGATTTACACATTAACAAACTACAAACAAGGTTTTCATCTCGTTTGTTCTTTTGAGCTAATCCAATATTTTATTTCATCTTCTTAATTGTAAATTGTTTAAATTTTTTATAATTATTCTAAATAGCTTTTATATAATAATTATTTTTTATAAATTTTAGAAACATGACTTCAAGAAATTATCCATCAGGAGCGCAAAAAAAGACATAAGAAAAATAAAGATGACGCATTTGTGATATCACAAGCAGGTTCTTTAATCAAGTTTCTTACAAAACCTGAAAGTTCTAGTGATTTTGTGGAGGTTAATGAACAAAAAGATGATGAGAATATCAACCGAAAAGAGGATGAGATTGTTAACATAGAAGAGGATGAAAATCTCAATATAGAGGAAAAAGGGACACAAGTGAATATAGATGGAAAATACTGATTTTGAAGAGCATGATAGATTTCTTGATATATATGATCCTGAAAATTGGGGAGAAGTTGATTCTGGATTAAGACTTATTATGGTTAGAAAAGGTCTTGCAACAAGATATACAATAGATTTCAACTTTCCTAGAGATAAGACTAATGATCGACATTTCTCCCACGCATATGATTTTAGAAATTTGAGTAATGGAGAGAAACAAGATAGGCGTTGGCTAGTTTATTCAAAAACATTAGATAAAGTCTTTTGTTTTTGTTGTAAGTTGTTCACTGAGGACAAAAGTCCAAGTTATCTCGCATTTAAGGGATTTGGTGATTGAAAAAATATATTGGAAAAAGTTAAGAAGCATGAGACTAGTTATGAGCATATTAAATGCATGAGTTAGTGGATGAAACTTGAATTGAGGCTGAAAGAAACCAAAACAATTGATAAGTATATGCAAGAAGAACTCAACAAAGAGAGGAATCATTGGAAAGATGTGATGCTTCAAGTTTTTTCCTTGGTAAAAACTCTTGCCAAACAGAATTTAGCATTTCATGGAAAAAACAAAAAGCTAAGAGTGGACGGTAATGGAAACTTCTTAAGTTTTATTGACGTGATGGCTGAATGGTATCTGGTAATGAGAGAACATGTTAGACAGTTTAAAGATGGTGAATCTCATTATCATTATCTCAGTAATAAACTCCATAATGAGTTGATAAAACGGATAACTAATCAAGTCAAGGACATGATCAAAATATTTTTATGTTATTGTTGATTGCACTCCTGATATTAGTCATCATGAACAAATGACACTTATCCTTCGATGTGTTGATGTTTCACCACATTCGACTAAGATAAAATAATTTTTTCTTACATTTTTGAAAGTTGATGATACATCCGGTGAATGGCTTTTTAGTGATATTCAAAAGGTGTTGGTTGCTCTGAATTTAAGTATTGATGATGTGAGAGGACAAGGAAATGATAATGGATCCAATATGAAGGGAAAACATAAAGGAGTACAAAAGAGATTTATTGACGTCAACCCATGTGCCTTTTATACACCACTTGGTTGTCATAGTCTTAATCTAGCTCTTAGTGATATGGCAACCAGTTCTCAAAAAATCATTTCAGTTTTGGGATAATTCAGCGAATTTATTGTCTATTTGCATCTTCGATTAAGCGATGGAAGATATTATAAGATGTAGTGGGAGGTTTGTCAGTTAAATTTTTTTCGCAAACTCGGTGGGAGAGTCATGTTGAATGTCTCAAGGCAATAAGATTTAAAGCTCCAAAAATAAGAAATGCTCTGATTCATATAGTAGAAAATAGTGATGATCCAAAAGCCCAAAGTGATGATGAGTGTCTTGCAACAAGTGAAACACATGAGATTGGAAATTATGAATTTTTACTCTCTACGGTGATTTGGTACAATGTTCTCTTTGCAGTCAACACTGTAAGCAAGAGTTTGCAGTCAGAAGACATGAACATTGAAGTTGTATTTTCTTAGTTAAATGAACTTGTTTATTTTTTCCAAAATTATAGAGATAGTGGTTTTGAGAGTGCAAAATCAGATGCTAAAGTAATTGCAGAGTCTATGGAAATTGAAGCCATATTTTAAACAAAGGAAAAACGTGTAATCAATAGAAAAAGAAAATTTGGTGAAGAATCAGAGATAGTTGATAAAACTGTGAATTTATCTCTAGAAGAGAGCTTTAGAATTAATTATTTCAACCAAGTCATGGATCAAACTCTCTATTCTTTTAAGACAAGGTTTGAGCAATTTCAAAAGCACGAACAAACCTTTGGTTTCCTATTTGATTTAGAGAAACTGAAGTCAGCAAGTGATGATAACTTGAAGAAATCTTGTATCAATCTTGAAGTATTTTTAAAACATGGAAATCATTCAGATGTTATAGGAGATGAGTTATATTTTGAACTAACAGTTCTAAAAGATGTTTTGCCAGAGGAATGCAAGAAACCCGTTGAAGTGTTGAACTACTTGAAAGGAATGGAAGATTGTTATCCAAACTCATGGATTGCTTATCGGATTTAGTTGACGATTCCAGTTTCGGTTGCTTCAGCTGAAAGAAGTTTTTCAAAACTAAAGTTGATAAAGTCTTATTTGCGATCAACTATGTCACAAGAAAGACTAAATTGTTTAGCAATCATATTTATAGAAAGAGACTTAGTTAGAAATTTACATTATGAGAATTTGGTAAAAAAGTTTATTGAAGAAAAATGAAGAAAAATTATGTTTTTATCATTTTTTTTTTAATTTTATTTTGGTTTATCAATATAATTTTTTAAATTATATTATATTTATATTATAAAAGACATTTTTTTATTAAAATTCATTTTAAACCTCTCTAATGATAAACACGGCACAATGAGATACAGTAATACAGAGCACTTAGGAAAGTGGATAAAAATATAATTTATTTAATTCTTATAAATGGATGTGTATATACAGAGTCAATTGTTCTCATAGAAATGTGTTTTGTGCAAAGCCTTTGCTTTAACTGGACAAACAACTTTATGAAGTGAGCCCAAATGTGTGGAAACTTGAATATAAATCCAACGTAGACTTTTTAACGTGAAGAACACTTTGAGGAAAGACAATTTATAGTTAAAGTGAGTCAAGCTATGTTGGATTTATCTTCGTAACAAAAGTCAGACATAATTAATGTACCTAATGACTTTTAAATTATAGTACTATTATCTGTTGGAATTATCTCTGTTGAGTAGAATCTATTATTTTGTATATAAATAGATTAGCTCGAGTTATCTTTCTTTTACATATTATCCCACTTTGTCGAGTTTAGTTATTATGCCACTTTTAAGTTCTATTTTTTATATAAATTTAATATATATATATAAAAATAAATATACAAATAAAAAATCACTTCATCTTCCTTCCACATTTACGAAGTAAACTACTGGATCAAAGTCATTCTTTATATTTAGAGAACTTAATTTTTGAACCATAGGAGAAGGGGAAATGAGAGCCATGAATCTTACCATGAATCTTCTTCTTTGTCTTCTACTTCTCCTCCTTCACATTTCTAATTCCTTCACAATCACTCAACCAATCTCTGAGCTCCATGCTCTTCTTTCTCTCAAATCTTCCCTTAGCGGTCATGAACAATTACCTCTCACCTCATGGAACCTTTCAACGAGCTTTTGTTTATGGACTGGTGTCACGTGCGACATCTCTCACCGGCACGTGACCTTCCTCGACCTCGGCTGCAAAATCTATCACTCGCTAGTAATATGATCTGTGGTCCTATTCCACCGGAAATCGCCAAGCTATCGCAACTTCGTCATCTGAATCTCTCCAACAATGTATGTCAATGGTTCATATCTCGATGAACTCTCTTCTGGACTGGTGAATCTCAGAGTTCTCGATTTGTATAACAACAATTTGACTGGAGTTTTGCCGCTTTCTGTTACAAACCTGACACAGCTCCGACATCTTCACCTTGGTGGTAATTATTTCACTGGTTGTATCCCGGCGTCTTACGGAAGCTGGCCTGTTCTCGAGTATTAGCAGTCTCCGCTAACAATCTAATCGGGAAAATCCCTCTAGATATCGGAAACCTAAATGTCCAATGGAATATCTAAAAAAAGTTCTTAAAACTAAAATAATTTATAATAATTAAAATAATATTATTTTAAGAAAAAATTTCTTAAATTCTTTATTTAAAAACTCTTTATCAATTTTTAAAAACCTCGATTGATTAGGTATAGGAAAATGATTGAATGTAAAATTTTAAGATTAAAATAATAATTAAAATATTAATATTTTATAATTAAGAAACTTACCACCTCTCTTACCTATTGGAAGTGCTGTAACTACTCTTTGTGAACTTTACATTGATTATTACAACGTTTTTGAAGATGGTCTTCCACCGGAGATTGGAAATTTATTGGAGCTTGCTCGGTTCGATGCTGCGAACTGTGGTTTTTACAGGAGAGATTCCGCATGAGGTTGGGAAACTTCAGAAGCTCAATGATCTATTCTTGCAAGTAACTTTATTTTCAGGGAAATTGACTCCGGAGCTAGGATTGATTTGAAACTTGAAATCATTAGATTTATCTAATAATATGTTCACTGGTGAGATTCCGTCGACTTTCGTACAGCTGAAAAAATTGACCGCTCTTAAATCTCTTTAGAAACAAGTTGTAAGGTACAATACCTAAATTCATCGGTGACTTGCCAGAGCTTTGGGAGAACAGTTTTTTGGGTCCAGTCTCTTTTCAATTGGAAAAATTTCTCGTCTCACCGATCTTGACCTTTCTAATAATCAGTTTTCAGGTCCAATTCATTCTTCGATTGGAAAATTTCTCGTCTCACCAACCTTTCTAATAATCAGTTTTCAGGTTCAATCGCTTTTTGGATTGGAAAGTTTTTTCGTCTCACCATTCTCTACCTTTCTTCTAATAAGTTTTCGGGTCTAATTCCTTCTTCGATTGAATATATTTCTCATCTCACCATACTTGAACTTTCATCTAATCATTTTCAGGTCCAATGCTTTCTACTATTGGAAACATTACTTATCTCACCAGACTAGACTTTTCTTCTAATCACATTTCAAAAGAGATTTCTGTTGGGAATGTCCTGAAATCATTCGTACTTTTTTTTACGAAGTCATATAATCGAGTATTCGATATCGTATAATATTAGGTGGTTATAATGTTTTGCTAGAAACCAATTATAATCTATAGATTAAGAATCTATTACTAATATTATATGATCCTATAGGGTCACACACCTAAGCAAATATGATCAAAGTATATTTATATTTAGGGACACATATATTAGATATAGGTGTACGTAACACACATAAAAGAATAATTGTTATCTTTTATTATGTGTTGGGCTTAAGCATATTGACAAAACTAAATGAGATTTAGTTTACTATGTTTATATTGAGCCTAAGCCCATCTTGCTAAACCTAATGAGATTAGGTTATATGTCTTATTATAAAAGCATAATAAAAAGGAAAACGTGTGAAGACACATAAAAGAAAAAGAGAAGACACACCATACATCAACCCTAAGAGAAGGAGATTTGATCTCAAACGGCACTAGCATGCCGTTCCTGATCCAGTTTGTGTGAGTGAGGATACCGATAGAGGCACTACGTTTGGAGTGCTAATAGAATCTCGATTCTGTCAACTAATTCCACTGCAAAATAACAAGGTATACTCTAAACTTAAGATATAATTGTAATTCAGAATTTGCATGAGATCATGTTTGATTTGTTCTAGTTAATTGCTTGATGTTGCAATCTAGTTCGTTTTCCTTCAGTGGTATCAGAGCGTACATGTTTGATTCTGAAATTGAATCTACCTTATTCTATATTTTGATATAGATAATTCATTATGTTCGATTTATGTTTGTAATTGATTAATCGTGTTCGCTAAGTGTTCACTATTTTTTAAGTGATCGTATCAAAACAACAAGTTGATTCGATCATTAGATAATTATTTTACTTATATATGTGTCCTTCTTAACATTGCGATTGGCTTGTAAAACAATTGGCTTGTAAAACAACAAGGCTTCAATCCCAAGATCTTGCATCTTTTCGTGGTCTGTGTAAGGCGCAATGTTTGACTTGGTTTATTAGGTTAATAGACTTGATCTTCTTAATCAATTGAATTCATGATTTTATTTTGAATAAAATTTTGAAATTTTTTTAAAAGAAATAAATAAATATTATAATAAGATTATAATTTAATAAATTAAAAGTTAATATTCTATTTACGTTTATGATTTTGATATGATCAAATCATAACTGAAGATTTGGTTTGATTTAATTTGATTTAAATTTGATTCAATCATTTAATTATATGATAAATATTTTAAGTTAAATTTAAAATTAGTTTAGTAATTTATAATCCAATTAAATACATATAAGATATGTATTAATTATATTTAAATGTTTATATTAGATATAAAACTTAAATATAAATTTAAAATCGGATTAAATTTAATTCCTCAATAAATATCAAGTATTTTTGATGCCTATCCAATCTAATCAACTATTGAAACTTGTTTCGTTGTATGGTTGGCTTGCTCAGCAAGGAGTCTACAATTAAATAAGTAAGATAGATAGAAACGGTTTCTATACATGAAAAGTTTGGTTTACTTAACTAAGCTATCAAAACGGTTTTGGGTTTAGAGGCATAAGTTAGATTTAACATAAGATGTTATCTAACAACCAAGAATTATATAAGATATAATTAACAAGGTGTTGTTTACCTAAATAGCTAGTTATTCAGGGGATGAGCCAAAGCTCACCTGAATTCTAGTGAAATATGGATCTTGGATCATTATATTCATTTTGAGGATAATATTGTTTTGAATATAATGTGAGTTTTCTTGATTGTTGAGATTTCTTGTACTAATGAACATCATATTAATATTTGCTAATCTTGTGTACAGCAATGTCAACTCCTCACAGTTCATTCTCATTGCAATCTGTCCTTGAAAAGGACAAATTGAATGGGTCGAACTTCCTTGAATGGTATCGAAACTTGAGAATTGTTCTCAAGCAAGAGAAAAAGGACTATGTCCTTGAAAAAGTTCTCTGTGAAAAACCTAAGACCAATGCTCCACATGCAGAGAGAAATGCTTATGAGAAGCATGCCAGTGATATGGTCAATGTGTGCTGTCTTATGTTGGCTACCATGAACTCGGACTTGCAAAAGCAATATGAGAACGTGGATTCGCCAATTGACATGATCACTAGCCTGAAATTCAGGAGCAAGCACGAACTGAGAGATACCAAACGGTTAAGGCTCTCATTAAGTGTAAGCTGCCAAAGGATAGTCCAGTAAGCCCTCATGTCATTAAGATGATTGGTTATATTGATAATCTGGCAAAACTGGACTGCCCAATAAGCCAAGAGTTGGTCACTGATCTCATTTTGCAGTCATTGCCGTCAAGTTATGATCAGTTTGTTATGAACTACAACATGAACAACTTGACAAAGACTTTGACTGAGCTGCATGGAATGAACTGTTGAGCCCAATGCTAAGAAGGACACCCCTCATGTTCTTTTGATGCAAAAGGGTAAAATGTTTAAGAAACAAGGCAAAAACAAAGGAAAAGGAAAGGCAAGCTGGATTGAGAATTCAAGCAAGTCTGACCGAGCTCCTCAGTTTAATCCTTGTCCTTCTGAAGTTGATAAGTGCCATTATTTTAATGGCTCTGGGCATTGGAAAATAAACTATAAAAAGTATCTGGAAGATCTGAAAAAGAAGAAGACTTTCAAAACATCATCTTCAGGTATTTATGTTATAGAAGTAAATGTTACTACTTCTGGTTCTAACTCTTGGGTATTGGATACCGGCTGTGGTGCTCATATTTGTACAAATATGCAGGGCCTAAGCAACAGTAGAACTTTGAACAAAGGACAAGTGGACCTGCGTGTTGGAAATGGAGCAAGAGTTGTTGCATTAGTTGTAGGAACATTTCACTTGTCTTTGCCTTCAGGCTTGGTTTTAGAACTTAATAATTGCTACTATGTTCCTGCTATATGCAGAAATATTATTTCTATTCCTTGTTTGGATTTAGAAGGATTTTGTTTTGCGATTGGAGACAAGTGTTGCTCATTTAATCGTAGTAACATCTTTTTCGGTAGTAGTTCATTGGAGAATGGGCTTTATATTATAAACCAAAGTGTGCCTATCTATAACATTAATACTAAAAGGTTTAAGTCAAATGACACAAATCAAACTTACCTTTGGCATTGTCGTTTGGGCCATATAAATGAGACACATATTCAAAAGCTTCATAGAGATGGACTTTTGAACTCATTTGACTTTGAATCATTTGAGAAATGTGAGTCTTGTTTATTAGAATAAATGACTAAAGCTCCTTTTACTGGTCACAGTGAAAGAGCCAAAGACTTGTTGGAACTTATACATACAAATGTATGTGGACCAATGAATATAAATGCTAGAGGAAACTACTCGTACTTCATCACGTTTACGGACGATTATAGTAGATATGGTTATGTTTACTTGATGAAACATAAATCTGAATCTTTTGAAAAGTTCAAGGAGTTTCATAATGAAGTACAAAATCAGCTTGGCAAGACAATCAAAGCACTTCGATCTGATCGGGGTGGAGAATATTTGAGCCAAACTTTTAATGATCATCTAAGAGAATGTGGAATTGTTTCACAACTCACTCCACCAGGAACTCCACAAATGAATGGTGTATCCGAGATGAGGAATCAAACTTTATTAGATATGGTTTGATCCATGATGAGTCATACAGATCTTCCATTGTCCTTTTGGGGATATGCTCTAGAAACATCTGCGTTTACGCTCAACAGATGTCCATCAAAATCAGTTGAAAAAACACCATATGAGATGTGGACTGGAAAGGTTCCAAACTTGTTTTTTCTAAAAATTTGGGGTTGTGAAGCTTATGTTAAACATATGTTTTCTGATAAGCGTGGACCCAAATCTGATAAGTGCCAATTTGTTGGTTATCCTAAAGAAACCAAAGGTTATTATTTCTACAACCCTTCCGAAAACAAAGTGTTTGTTGCTCGAAATGGTGTTTTTCTAGAAAGAGAATTTCTTACTAAGAAAAACAGTGGGAGTAAAGTACAACTCGAAGAAGTTTGAGAAACACAGGAGATTACTCTGACTCATGAGGAAGAGAATCAACTAGATCTACGAAGAATCGTAGAAGAATCTAGTCATGTGGAACCTGAGGTGCGTAGGTCCGAAAGGATTCGTCACGAACCTAATAGATTTGGTGTATGGGAGACAGATCATGATCTATTGCTCATCGAAAGTGACGAACCTACGTCTTTTGAAGAAGCAATGATGGGCCCTGACTCTGAAAAATGGCTAGAAGCCGCTGGATCTTAAATGGACTCTATGCATGTGAACAAAGTATGGACTTTGGTGGATTTACCTGATGGCGCAAAAGCTATTGAGTGTAAATAGATTCAAGAAGAAAACCGACATGCATGGTAATGTAGTAATTTACAAAGCTTGATTGGTGGCTAAATGTTACAAGCAGATTCATGGTATTAACTATGATGAAACCTATTCCCCAGTCGCAATGCTTAAATCCATTCAGATTCTTCTAGCAACTGCCGCTTATTATGATTATGAGATTTGGCAGATCGATGTGAAAACAGTTTTCCTTAATGGAAATCTGGAAGAGGATGTGTACATGACATAAGCTGAAGGTTTCACATCTTCTGAAAATGTTGGGAAGGTATGCAAACTTCAAAGCTCAATTTATGGCTTGAAGCAAGCATCTCGGAGTTGGAATCTTCGTTTCAATGAAGCTGTCAAAGCGTTTGACTTTATTAAAAACGAAGAAGAACTGTGCGTTTACAAGAAGACTAGTGGGAGCGCAATTGCTTTCTTAGTGTTGTATGTAGATGACATACTACTCATTGGAAATGATATCCCTTTGCTTCAGTCCATAAAGACTTGGCTGGGAAGTTGTTTTTCGATGAAAGACATGGGAGAAGCCTCCTATATTCTTGGAATAAGAATCTATAGAGATAGACCAAACAAGCTTATTGGACTATGTCAAGATACTTATATTGATAAGATCTTACATAGGTTTAATATGCATGATTCCAAGAAAGGTTTTCTACCAATGTCCCATGGTGTAAATCTCCGCAATCACAGTGTCCTTTGACACATGATGAGAGAGAACGCATGAGTAGAATCCTTTATGCTTTTGCTATAGGATCTATCATGTACGCCATGCTCTGTACTCGTCCAGATGTTGCGTATGCTTTAAGCATGACGTGTTGATACCAACAAGATCCGAGTGAAAGTCACTGGACTGCAGTCAAGCACATCCTTAAGTATTTAAGATACACTAAGGATAAATTCTTGGTTTATGGAGGAAGTGATGAGCTTATTGTGATTGGTTACACTGATGCTACCTTTCAGACGGATAAAGATGATTTCTGATCACAGTCTAGATTTATCTTTTATCTTAATGGAGGCGCTGTGAGCTGGAAAAGTTCGAAGCAAAGCACTGTGGCAGACTCTACAACTGAAGCTGAGTACATTGCTGCTTCTGAAGCAGCAAAGGAAGCTGTATGGATTAAGAAGTTCACTGCTGAACTTGGTGTGGTTCCTAGCATATCTTGCCCTGTGGACCTCTATTGTGATAACAATGGAGCCATCGATCAGGCGAAAGAACCAATATCACACATGAAATCCAAACACATTGAAAGGCGATATCATCTCATTCGTGATATTGTTGATAGAGGAGATGTGAAGATTAACAGAGTTTCAACGGATGCAAATGTTGCTATCCATTGACCAAACCTCTTCCACGGCCTAAGCATGAGACTCATACTGCTGCTATAGGCATTAAATTTCTTAAGATGTGATCTTGATTCTAGTGGGAGATATTTTTGTTTTATGATATGATGTTCATGTTTACATACATTTGGTTATGTTTTCGAACTAATGAAATTGTTTCAGATTTATCTAACTGTTAGTAAATAAATAATAGTCCCACAATGATTTTTCATTTTATAGATCATCAAGTATGTGACTTGATCATGAAACTCTATAAGATATAAATGGTAAAATCATTGGAGTCCCTGGTCAAAGTTATTAACATGGGACATTAATATTAGTTAATGACTAATATATGAGGTGACTGATGACTAAGTTTCATGGAGTCATTTGATATGTTGTATCAAATTCAATCACATAGATATGTGTTATAGAACACAGTATTGAACTGACCCACAATGAGATCTCTACAAGATTGTTATATGAGTGTCATAAGAGATTCTCATTACGACTGAAAGGTGTAATCCTTTGACCTGAGTTCATTATAGTTTCTTGCTTATGGATTGGTTCACTTTGATCTTATCAAACATCAGCCGTAAATAGTGATTATAAAGGTATTGATTGGGTGCATCATGAATTTTGTAAAGAAACATAGTTGGAACAAGATGGGATTTGCTCTTCCTATATAACAGGAGATAAATATCTACTGGCCTATCGAAGATTTAATACTAAGAAATGCATGGCCGTGCTCAAACGAGGTAAATGTCAATCGTTTGTTTGATCAGTATAAATCAGAGTTAGATAAAATGATCTAGCTTAATAAGGATGACACTGTTTCTTGCCTTATGCTGAGATCAAGATATAGAAGCAAAGGGATTATAGGAATAGATGATTCCAGTACAAGTGGGAAATTGTTGGGAATGTCCTGAAATCATTCGTACTTTTTTTTACGAAGTCGTATAATAGGTGGTTATAATATTTTGCTAGAAACCAATTATAATCTATAGATTAAGAATCTATTACTAATATTATATGATCTTATAGGGTCACACACCTAAGCAAATTGGATCAAAGTATATTTATATTTAGGGACACATATATTAGATATATGTGTACGTAACACACATAAAAGAATAATTGTTATCTTTTATTATGTGTTGGGCTTAAGCATATTGACAAGACTAAATGAGATTTAGTTTACTATGTTTATATTGAGCCTAAGCCCATTTTGCTAAACCTAATGAGATTAGGTTATGTGTCTTATTATAAAAGCATAATAAAAAGGAAAACGTGTGACGACACATAAAAGAAAAAGAAAAGACACACCATACAGCAACCCTAAGAGAAGGAGATTTGATCTCAAACGGCACTAGCATCTCGTTCCTGATCCAGTTTGTGTGTGTGTGGATATCGATATAGGCACTACGTTTGGAGTGCTAATAGAATCTCGATTATGTCAACTAATTCCGCTGCAAAACAACAAGGTATACTCTAAACTTAAGATCTAATTGTAATTCAGAATTTTTATGAGATCGTGTTTGATTTATTTTAGTTAATTGCTTGATGTTGCAATCTAGTTCGTTTTCCTTCAATTTCATCTTCCAGTAGAAAACTTACTAATCTCTCCTATCTCAACATTTCCAACAACAAAATGAAAGGTCAAATTCCTGGCTGGTTATGGAAGCTTCCAAATTTGGAGTATCTGAATCTTTCCAACAACACTTTCATCGGTTTTGAAAGATCATCAAAACATGGACAGTCCTCTAGTAAGACACCATCTACATTGAAGTACTTGTTTGGCTTCAACAACAAATTCATGGAAAATATCCCTTCTTCTATATGCGCTTTGCATTCTTTAATCACTCTTGATTTATCTGACAACAACTTTACTGGGCCAATCCCTAGTTGTATTGGAAATCTCAAGAGTAGTCTATCATATTTAAATCTTCATTCGGAATCATCTTAGTGGAGGTTTTCCAGGGGATATATTTGAAAGTTTAAAGTCAATGGACGTCGGTTATAAGCAACTTGAAGGGAAACTTCCTAAATCTTTGATCCGATTCTCTTCTCTTGAAGTTCTAAACATAGAAAGCAACAAAATCAATGACACATTTCTGTTCTGGTTAAGTTCTCTTAAAGAGCTGAAAGTTCTTGTCTTACGATCCAATGTATTCCATGGACCCATACATCAAGCCTCGTTCCCTAAGTTGCAAATTATTGACATATCACATAATAACTTCAGTGGAACTTTGGCATCAGATTTTTGTGTGAAGTGGAATGCTATGTCATCACTTGGGAAAAATGAAAAGTTGCAAGATTTAATATCTGGCTTCTATCAAGATTCAATAGTTTTGACGAATAAAGGTGTAGAGATGCAGCTTATACGTATTCTGAAAATCTACAGAGCAATCGACTTTTCTGTAAACAAATTAGAAGGAGAGATTCCAAGGTCCATCGGTTTATCGAAAGAGCTTCTTGTGCTCAACTTGTCAAACAATGCTTTTAGTGGCCACATACCTTTATCTATGGGGAATATCACAGCTCTTGAGTCGTTTGACCTTTCTGAAAACAAGCTTTTGGGAGAAATTCCACAAGAGTTAGGGAATCTCTCGTTCCTTGAGGTCATGAACTTCTCTCACAACCAGCTTGGAGGTCTTGTACCTGGGAGCACTCAATTTAGAACGCAACCTTGCTCTTCCTTTAAGGGTAACATGGGACTTTTTGGTCCTTCTCTTGATGAAGCTTGCGGAAATATTTACATGCCAATATCTAACAAAACATTGGAATCAGAGAAAGAAGAAGAAAAGGTGTTTAGTTGGATAGCAGCTGCAGTAGGGTTCGGGCCTGGACTCGTCTTTGGAATATCAGTTGGATACGTATTGGTTTCTTCACGGAAGCATGAGTGTTCATGAACCCTTTAATAAGGTAAATGTTCTGATTTTTGAATGAATATGATTTTTTTTATCAACAATTCTTGGATCGACAACAAAACCTGATTCATAGCATAAGTTCTCCAAATGAAACAAGATGAGATTTTTGAATCTATTACTTTATATCTAGCTAAATTAGAGGCAAACCAACTAGATCAATTGTTTTTTTGGCAATGAATATGATTGTTCAGAATGACATTGTTAGATAAATTCAGAAATGGAACTCTCTAAGTATTTAAATATTTATTTGTTTCTTAATTGATGATGTTTTCCTTAATTATTTGATCAGGCGAATCTTCCGTAGCAACATTAGATGAATGCAAGCCAACAAGGATATTTACATTTGCTCTCATCTTTGTACACTCTAATCGAATTTCCCGTAGGTAACTAAAGTGAGACAAAATGTGTGGAAAAATGAATATGAATCCAATATTGAAAAACTTTTGAGTCTTTGGGTTTAAATGTAAATAATTTATTTTTCTGAATTAAATATTTATAATTTTCTTAATAAATTTTCCCACTGTATGTTGAGGAATTAGTCAACCATAACATATCAATAACGATGCAATGAAAAAACAATATACAACAGTTGATCTGTATATAAGATTATGGTAATCCATTATTTGTATTAGATAGTATATGTGAGGTTATATACACAATACATCATATTTATACATGGTAAGAATATATTTACACTTATGTATAACGACTATATGTCTTATATCTATCACTTTATAGGACTTTTTTTTTGAACCTTTTATAATTTAGTGAGTATGATAAAAAATGTTTAATGTGGGTGATAATCTAAAATAATAATTTATAGAAAATATGAATCTCAAATTTAGACCATATCATGTAATTTACGGACAAAATCACATAATAATTAGATATTTTTGTTTCTTTATCACTTTCAGCTGAAATTTTTTTGCTTATAGTTCATAATTCAATCTACAGACTTTAGAATGTGTGAAAAATTCTATATAAATCCAACTTATAATTTTTTTAATCTTCTTTACGTTTCCAGCGTGAAGAACACTTCGTAGAAAAGACGAGTTATAGTTAAAGTAAGTCAAGCTGTGCTGGATTAAAGTCAGACATAATAAATGTACTTAAAGACTTTTAAGTCTTGGCGTTTAACCTAGCTATAGTTGTTGAGTAGAATCAATTATTATGTATATAAAGAGATTGGTTCCAGTTTACTTATTATTATCACACTTTCAAGATATTCTTTCTATTCAAGACAATTAAATTAGATCTTAAAGAAATATCACCAGATAATCCAGTATGACTATGATATAATAATATCGATCTCTCTCCACAATAGATGAAAGTCTAAAAGAAATTTTAGGGAGTTAATTTTAGCTTATAGATCGGAATTTATTCATCAAACTATTAACAAAACAAATAAATGACTCATGAGACTCAATGAGTAATTAATTATAAGTATATGCTAATTAGAAGGTATGTAGTTGAACATAATAGTCAAACATTGAACTATGACATCAAGACCAAATACATTTCTGCATAATAAAAATGTCACTCAATCACATGACTAAATTAAACACAACTTTTTAGTGTTGAACTCTAGTTGGTAAAAACAGTAGAGATGTCACTCAACAAATTAATTTTAAACAATTGAATAAAACACTTTTCCAAAATAAACTTTTGAAAATTATTTGTTTGTTTGTGTTTTGAATTAGTAGGATGGTATCATGCGCAATATTGTTTAAGATCTTATATAATATTATATAGAGAAAATCATCTCCAATACCAAAAACTATTTAAAAATTATCTCAAATGCCACAATAGATTTTAAATTATCCCCTATGTCATAGCCCCTAAGCAAACTAACTGAAGCTATTCCTCGATATCATATTCATTTTCTTCGTAATCCTCATTTCACACAATTTCTTCGTTCACCGAAGTTCTCGGCAAACAAGGTTAACACTTTATCCGACATGGTTCACTCTATCTAAGTTGTATCTTTGTGTGCTTCTCGCAACCTTCTCATGCAATAGATTCCATGTTTTAATATTTCAGAGAATTCGTCTATCCACTACAAGAGAACACATCTCTTACAACTCCCAATTTCGTCCATAATGCGTTGGTAAGGGACTTTACACCGTATTAGGGACGCCACGTGGTTCGTCATGTCCTGCACGTCGTAAGCCAAAAGTAATTGTAAAAACATCGTAAAAATTAACAATGCCATATTTTCGCTGTTAAAACGTCATAAAACAGACGTTGTAAAAATGTCGTAAAATGAAGAGGGCGTTGTAAAGTCGATGGCAAATTATACGTTGTAAGTTACTTGCTAAATTTACAACTAACTTACAAAGTATTGTTTACAACTAATTAGAGTCAAAATATGTTACTACGTATTAAAGTTGAAAACATTTACAACTAACTAAGACGAAAATATTACAACTATTTAAAGACGAAAGTATTTACAACTACTTAAGGACGAATATTTTACAACAAATTAGAGAGCATTTTTTATAATTCTTGCCAACGATTTAGGGACTAATATTTGTTTTATTTTTTTAATTAAAATTATTAAATTAAATTTTTGTATTTAAATAAAATTATGAAATGAATAAATTAAAATTATAATATAAAATTAAAATATAAATTTTACAAAATTTTATTATAAATTACAAAATATTTAACGGAGTAATTCGCCGAACATGTCTGAACATCGGTCGTCCTGATCTTCAGTCACTCGTTCGTTCAAATCGACCTCAAGATTCTCCGTAGGCCTAATCTCGAGGTTCCGACGTTTAAGCTCCAAAGCCGTAGTTGCATGAGGATTGCCCGGAACCAAAATATTTATCATGGACTCCATGGCTACGAATTTCTGATCCGCCGTTTGCTTTAGTGAAGCAATTTTGGCACGAGATTCCTGCAATTGGCTGCGAAGTGAGTTTTCTCCTATCCAATTTAGACGTGACTCTCTGGACATCTTGGGCGGATCCTATGCCAATAATCCATCTTTTTTTTGTCAGGAAATAATAATAATTTAAGTAGATTATTTAAGTTAATACCTGCTTATAAATTGTGTTGATTTCAGGAGCACTCAAATCGACAGGTGTACCGTCGAACGATTCCTGCTTATAAACGTCGTAAATTGCGTTGACGCTTCTGAACCGCAGCTTAAACCAGGCTGTGTAGCAGCTCACACCGTGGATCGACGAAGACGCCAGATTTCTTCTTATGCGTTGCGGCATACAATTCTGGAAGCGTAGGAATCTGTCCAGTTTTTTCTGCCTAAGACTACTTACAATGGTCTTGGTGGAGGGTGTTGAATTAAAAAATTCAACAATTGAGAAAAAATGGTGTAGTGCAATGGTATAATTTTTGATGAGGTGGCTTCAACATGTTGAAGAAAATTCACGCCGTGAATTTGGCCAAGGAGGACACGTGGCGTGATTTCATTGGTTGGCGTTTTATTAATTTTTAATAATAAATAGAGAATATACATGTCAGTTTATGATTCGTTGTTAAAATTATATATTTTCTTTTCCACCTCAATCATTTGAGAACAAATATCTTATAAAATATTTAATTTAATTTTATAAAACTTATACCAAAATTCATAATTTTTCATTCTCTTTAAATTGAGACTAGTTTCACTCAATTCGGCCACAAAAAAAACTATCATATATTTAAACTATATATATATATATATTTATGTGTTTTATTAGTTGGATTATGTGTTTACTATATTATGTGTGTTTTATTAATTGTATCGTATTTATATGTTAAGTTTTAGTATTTTTCTTTGTTCAAAATGACTCTTTTTATTTTATAATTTTATAATTTATAATATTTATTTTGTAATTCTAAAAATTAAATCACAATTAGAAATAGAAATATAATAGAATTAGTGTGGGGTATAGTGTTGAATTTCTATTAAACAAAACCATTGTAGAAAAGAAAAATTGGATGGGTGTTAAATTTTGAGATGGAAGAAAGAGAAGATGATTTGGAAAGAAAAAGATAATGTGGAGAGTGTTGAATTTTTCCACCATTGTACATAGCCTAATAAAGAAAAATTTAAATTAAATAGTAATTTATGTTAATAAATATTGAAAAATGAAAATTTTCATTTTTTAAAATACTTACTATTTGTATTGCAACTCCGCCGAAATTTATTTGGCCCGCAGTGTGCGGCATTGCGACTGGTAAGCCATCAGAACCAATCATCTTCCGGGAGGCGGAACATTGAGCAGCTATCCTCACTGCTGCAGGGTCTACCCAGTAACTCTTCAATCCTTCCTAACACGCGTTGGTCATGAATGTGGGTTTCCCAGCATCTCCATTCACCTCCCACTCGGCTTTCCAGTCCGAGACTGTGTTACAAAGTCGTTTCATGGCTTTGCGGAAGAACTCATGTTGGACAGTTTCGTTGATAGAGACGTCCCAGTTCCAACATTGCTACTAGAAAAAGAAATTAATTAGTATTTATTAGATATTAGTTAATATGTTGAATATAAAAAATATTATGTTAAAAAAAAAATACCGCAAAAATCTTGAACCACGTTATGCGAAAGTAGTGTGGTGTTGTTTTCTAATTTGGAGTCGCCTCCACGAAATAGCTTTTGATGCATTTTGTGATGCTTCGTCCCACCCTGCTATCAATATCGAACCTGAAAAGTTTTTAGTAGATATTATTAGTTATTTAACTATAAATACTTAAATTAAATATGTAAATCTAATTAATTTAACATATAAATTAGAACGTACCAATAGGTTCCAGTTGGACGATCGATGTGTAGATGCGGAAAATTCTCACGGTTTGGTGCCACGAGAATATCCTCAACCCGGCACTGCACATAAGGTGCATCCGGCGGCACCAAAAGGTCTGGATGGACCGCTGCATTCGCAGGTGGAGGTTCTACGGCAACTTCTGGTGTCGGGGAAGTATGCGGCAGTGTACGAACTTGATGCTGGGACTGTGACTGTGTCTCTGGCACAGCCTAGGAAGTAGAAGACAATGCGGTGTCGTGCACCATGTCAATGTAATGGACACGGCGTGTATTCTTACGGGGTGCCATATTTTGTAGTACCTACAAAAGAATTTTCCGTATTAAACATTGGATCGTATACTACTAAATAATTTATAAATCCTAAATTCTAATTTCCGTACCTACTACATAATTTCTGAACAACCTATATATATATATGTTCTAAATCCTATATTTGCATTTAGAAAAATGTAGAGAGAAGAGAGTGAGAAATACCTTAGAGAGAGAATGAGGATTCGGGAATGATGAAATGATGTTGCAAAATTGGTGTTGTATATATAGGGAATACGTGGAGTTGTAAAGTTAGGGTCGAATTTACAATGTAATCGATGTAAAGAGGTTGGCAAAGGTGGATTCAATGTACCGTAACGGTACAATGCATGTGGTTTCTATATAACGTCGTAACGACGTTGGGCCACAAAATGTCGTAAATACGTTGGCCCTTAACAACGTTTTGGCCTATAACAAATGATATCCATCGTGAAAACACTTAGGAAATATAACATTTTGAAAACACTTAGCAAAAAAAGAATGGTAAGAAACGTCGTAAATATGTTGGGCCAAGAAAACGTCGTAAAGACGTTGGCCCTTAACAACGTATGTACGGCGTTTTCTTGGTCCAACGTCTTTACGACGTTTCTTACCATTCTTTTTTTTGCTAAGTGTTTTCGAAATGTTATATTTGCTAAGTGTTTTCACGATGTAATCATTTGTTTTCGCGATTTTAATCACAAGTAAACTATTAAATTCAAATGATTCATAAAACTTTGATTGATATAACGTAAATTACATTAAAATAGTAACATAGATTGTTCATACATTATAAACCGTAGTATCAATCAGATTCTTCACCGTTACTACCATTTCCACTACTTGGATTATCACTTTCTGCAAACTCGTCACGTTCCTCATCGTCAACATCTTCTACAGGGAGATCCTCGTACTCTCGGTTTTCCGGATCGATAAGCACCACTAGCTCTGTAGCTTGCTTTGGCACTTGTATAGATGTACATGATTCTTCCTGCAATGGTAAATCTCCACCTCCAATAATCGCCCATGGGGTGTGATCTTCACTGTAACTAACCAATTGATTTTTGACTCTTTGATCCTTGGATATGGAATGAAGCTAACTTGCTCTGCTTGCGATGCTAAGACAAAAGGCTCAAACTTGTTGTATCTTCTCCTCCCATTTACGTCCACAACTCCAAATTTGCTGTAACAGACACCTCTGTTGATTACGGGATCAAACCAGTCACATTTGAATAGCACAGTCACATTTACGGCTATGGTGTAATGTAAAGTATTGATAATGATGTTCTATGTTTTGTGCAGGAACATGTATCCCGGAATTTGCAGTGGTCTCCTTGAGGGTAATACCTCTTGCAAATCGGCAAGCGTACAATACTTCTCTCTGGTGGAGATAGACATTTTGGTTTATTGTCCCCCATCATGCGTTATATACATGATATGGTTTGTTTTGAACTGTGGTTCCGTTTTTTTATCTCTATTAGACTAAATTTTTGACATTTTTTTGGTTGTTATTGAAGGTAGAGCGAATTGACTTCTCTCCAGGTGAGAAATACCTGGTAGGCTACAGTATACCAGAGCCAAGCAACATACAAGTGAGAGCATCATCATCTTTGCATCTCTTGTTTCAAACTTTGACTTGCATCTCATTCTGATTTGCACCCAAATTGTAAGAACTCTGGTTAAAAATCTTTGAAGTGAGAACTTGGAGATTACTGATTAGACTAGATGGTCATGTTGCCGCAGACTGGCCTGTGATGAGATGGGTTGGTAGAAAAGACGATAAATATTTTGACACGCTTAGCCAAAAAAATGAATATGTTTACGAGACAAAGACTTTCAAGGTGTTAGACAACAAACATGTGGACGTTGATGATGATGTTGTGGACATTTATTGGTCTCCTACTGAATCGATTCTTGCACTGTGGAAAAGGAGTGAGGTTACCAAGATTTTCTTATGCGAATCCCTGACAAAAAGAAGCTGATACAAAAGGATATTAAAGTTAGCAGCAGTGACTGCAAGATGTTCTGGCAGAGCAATGGAAAGTATATCGCTGTCCAAGTTCATCGTCATACTTACTCTGTTTCACTCTTGTTTCAAACTTTGACTTGCATCTCATTCTGATTTGCACCCAAATTGTAAGAACTCTGGTTAAAAATCTTTGAAGTGAGAACTTGGAGATTACTGATTAGACTAGATGGTCATGTTGCCGCATACTGGCCTGTGATGAGATGGGTTGGGGGAAAAGACGATAAATATTTTGACACGCTTAGCCAAAAAAATGAATATGTTTACGAGACAAAGACTTTCAAGGTGTTAGACAACAAACATGTGGACGTTGATGATGATGTTGTGGGACATTTATTGGTCTCCTACTGAATCGATTCTTGCACTGTGGGAAAAGGAGTGGAGGTTACCAAGATTTTTCTATGCGAATCCCTGACAAAAAGAAGCTGATACAAAAGGATATTAAAGTTAGCAGCAGTGACTGCAAGATGTTCTGGCAGAGGACAGTATTATCACCACTCAGTCTCTCGAGGGTGCACGGGAAATACAGGATCAAAGGAGGTCTCACAATCACACGCAAACAATGTAGGGGCTCAAAAGGAGGTAATGGTCAAGGTGGGAGTCTACTCGAATTAACAGGATAGAATGCAAGATGGAAGAAGGAAATCCGAGTATTATGTAATCTATAAGTTCAAATTCAATGCAATAGTCCTGATAATTAAACATTGATTTCGGGTTATCACTTAGTAAGGAGTGGCGTCTTATCACAACAATTTCAGCGAAGCAATGAACTAAAGATTAAACGTTCCTAGCATGGTGCAGCAAACAACATTAACTTAGGGCATTGAATCTAAGACAAAATTCAGCAAACTTGCAAGGCAAAATCATCATGGTCCCCAATGCTTAACTAGACTCGAGCCTAAAATGAATGCAAACTACATGGACACTCTGTTTTTGTGCTTTTTCGAAATTTTAACGATTTTTTTTTATGACATACGTGCAATGCAATGTAGGATATGGATGCATGAAAAGCAAAATAAGAACAAAGAAAACGTGATCAAATGAAATCCAGAATCCTCCCCCAGACTTAAATCACACAGTCTCTTGTGTAGATAAAAGAATGAAAAAGGATCCTAGACCAGCAAACGTGAGTAAAAGTATGCAGTGGTATATACACAAGGAGTGGTGCAGTCGGTATCTCAGTGGCGGAAAAGGGACTATCCAGCCGGATCCATCTCCATGCCTTCAGTATCTTGGTATTGCTGCTCGTTAGGGATTGGCGTGGTCATATGTCGAACTCATAGGAGTGAAAAATTCGTACCCTGGCTGTAGTGTGTTGGGATACAGAGTCGAGTCGTGCTGATAAATGTGACCCGAGCCTTGGTTGTCTATCCAGGAATTCCAGTCTGAAGTGTAAGCTGTTGGGGCTGCACTCTGGTCAACCTGAGGCTCAATGCTGCGTGTGCGTTCTCTACGGGGGGTGACTACTAGAGCGTCTTACTTGTAGCTCTACGCTGCCTTGGTGGTTCATAGCTGGATTCCGCCTCAGTGTCCTGCTCTGTTAGCTCCTGGGTTAGGTTGAGATCGAAGACGAAGGACCTCTTCTGTTGGGTTTCTTTGATGCACTTTGGACGGTGCCCTGTGCTCGTATGATGAGGCTCTGTGTGGTTGTATTGATGGCCTGAGGATAGAGGATGGTCTGGCAACTGACGTCGATTGTCTCCGCGGTTGTGGTGAGGGTTCTCTGGCTGTACGCTCTGCGTGTTTGCGCCTTCTGCTCGAGCTCTTCCTCAGTGTGAGGCTACCGACCTTGTCAACTACAGATTTCACCGTGTTGGCGTTCCACTTCCCGATCTTTGAGAGGAGATTGATTCTGCTGTGCGCCTCCTATAAGTCCTTTGGGCATTTTGGGATCTACATAGGGCTCGAAATAGTAGCAGTCCGGCATAGCGACACTTCGGTGTAGGCGCTTCTGGTGCCTCTTCCCGTCGGCTTACTCGTGTTCTACCTGCAGTTATGAGACTTGAGGGTGGTAAGAAGGCAATGTTGCACTCGAGCGCCAGCTGAGTGCACTCGACATTCGGGAGTTGTGTTAATGAGTCTGAGCTTTCCCCGGGGTAGGATTAAACCTATACAACCAAGCGCCTCGCGTTGTCCCCCTCTTTAGTACCTTGTGATGAATGAGGTACGTCATGTCGAGGTATTATGGGGGTATTGAGTCCCTTGATCTTATGTTAACGCTTGCAGCTTCCAGAATTCTTGTCACTATGCCTCCTAAACAGATAGAAGTGTTTGCCTTGGACTTCAAAGCCCTCGCCCAGACCTTATAGCTGATTAGTTGCTTTATTAGAATCCTGGTAAATCCGTTATTGTTGCGGTTCCCTTCATACCGCATTCCATTGTTGAACCTGTTCAATGTTACCAGAAGTGCTTCATCTATCATCTCGAGTTCAGGACGTCGCACATTGCCGGACTCGTGCCTTGCCAAAACAAGAAGTCCCGAGGATCTTGTGGAAGTATCGAATAACGGGGTTCCGGATCTTGAAGCTTTTACTGGAAGAGGCGTTGTACTCCTCTGGAGTGCCAATAACTTTCCAGAGCATTTTGAGCTCTTCATCATTAAAATCGGTGGCACGACCGTCTGATGGAGGTAGAGCGAAGAGCTGCTCGAACTGTGTTGCAGAGAAGGAGTACCTTCTGCCGTTTACAGTAAATGTTAGCGTTCCAAACCCATCAATACTCTTCAGCCTCTCCTCATCGTCTAAGTACTCACGCAGTTCAACCGATGCTAAGAATTGAATCATTTCCGCGGCATATGTCTCTCTGGGGTACGAGACAAACTGTGTCAGCCCTACGTTCCATAGCATCTGGTCAACGTCTCTGGCAATTCCCAATTGCATCATCGTTTCACGGTGAAGGTAACAGGTAGCACTACAGGTATCTCTTTGAGATCCTTCAACGCCTGCTTGTGTGGTATATTCTGGTACAGGCTTTCGTTTCCCCAGTCGTCCTTTTCACTTTCATCACTACTTAATTCGTCATTAATTTTCATTGCGCGGTCCGCCTGCCTGTTTTCCCTCATGACCTCTTTACCGCTACGTCTGCTAGTCCGGCGGATCAATTGCGGGACATCTGAATTCGAGTCCTCGTCATTCAAATTGATAGGCGAATCGATGAGCAACGAAATACTTTTGCGCCTCGAAGATCCTTCACCTGATCTCCTCATACTGTGTGTAGCAACTGAAAGCAATAACACCAAATTTAACCTTTTGTGAGCTTGAGTTAAACTCGTAATATGAAATATGAAATATATATTAAAAAGAAATTATACATATATGATATATAACTATGATATATAGTATATAATATATAATATTTAGTATATAATATATAAGTTATATAGTATGAATAGTGCTCGTGAAGGTTGTTCTGGCTGCGTGAGCTCGAGTGTGAGTTCGGCTGCGGGGAGGCGAGAGATCAAGTTGCGGGAGGCGAGAGCTCGAACTGGATCGAGCTTCTTCTCAACGCGTGACGGAGTGAGCTCGAGTGTGGTGCGTGAGTTTGTGTGAGTCTCGGATGCGGCACGGCGCGTGACGTTGTGCGGCTGCTGCGGGAGTAAGACTCGAGCTTCTGCTTGAGTGTAGGAGCTCGAGCTCGGTCGAGCTTTTGGGGGGTGTGACGGCGGTGCAGCGGCTGTGTGAGACTCGAGACAGCTCGAGTAAGAGACGGAGAGGTGCGGCTGCTGCGTGGAGCTCAAGACGGCTCGAGTGAGAGTGACGGCTGCGGAGCTCGGCTGCTTCAAACGAAAAGAAAGAGAAGGTAAGGTAAGATAGTGTAAGCAAATGAAGAAGAAGCGTTAATTTAAAAAGAGAGTGAAGAGTGGGGGACAAGCCCTCGTGAAGGTGCAGTAGAAGGAGACAAATATGTCTCTTCAAACCCTCTTTTTTTTTCTTTTTTTTTTAAATGTGTAACTCGACCCCAGTCTTAACGGTGCCCTGGTACTCGAGTACTCAAAATAAAATATTAAGCTAGGTGCAAAAATTAAGTAAAAGAAAAACGTAAAAGCTTAATTAGGATATGTTCAAGGATATGCGTGGAATTGCCTCCCAAGTGCGATTGTTTAAAGTCATTGAGCTTGACTTTTACCCTTTCAAAGGTCAGTTGGTTCATCGAGAGAAACTGAAGTTCTCTCGCGAATAGTCTCATCGGCTCGATACTGCTTAACCCTCTGTCCATTCACAGTGAAATTGTTTCCTTCCCTGTTGATCAATGTAATAGCTCCATACGGCAAAAATTCTTTCACTCGGAATGGACCTTGCCATTTTGACTTCAATTTTCTTGGGAACAATTTTAGCCTCGAGTTAAACAGTAATACTTGGTCGCCTGGCGTGATTTTCTTGTGTGTAATCTTCTTGTCGTGGAAGGCTTTTGTCCTTTCCTTGTACAGTTTCGAGCTCTCGTAGGCTTGAAGTCTGTCCTCCTCTAACTCATGCAGGTTCAGGACTCTTTTCTCTTGAGCCGTTTGAAGATCAAAATTTATGAACCTTGTAGCCTACAGTGTCTTGTACTCTATCTCAACAGGCAGATGACAAGCTTTTCCATACACAAGCTGAAATGGTGTCCTTCCAATTGGTGTCTTGAAAGTTGTTCTGTAAGCCCACAGGGCGTCGTCCAACTTCACGGCCCAATCAAGTTTTGACACCCCAACAACTCGAGCTAAAATAGCTTTGATCTGCTTGTTTGAAACCTCCACCTGACCACTAGTTTGTGGATGATAAGGCGTAGCTACCTTATGCTTAACTCCATTTTTCTTCAGCAGGTTCTCAAACACCTTGTTGATAAAATGGGAGCCTCCATCACTTATTACAACACGAGGCACACCAAATCTTGGGAAAATGACGCTCTTGAACAGCTTGATGACGACTCTAGCATCATTAGTCGGGCTTGCCATAGCTTCTACTCACTTGGAGACATAGTCTACTGCGACAAGAATGTAGCGATTCCCATGAGATGGTCGATTGAAAGGCCCCATAAAATCGATTCCCCAGCAGTCAAATATCTCAACCTCTAGAATTGGGTTATGTGGCATCTCGTTCCTTCTGCTGATACCACCCATTCTCTGACATGGATCACACTTGGAGATGAAATCCTGAGTGTCCCTGAACACTGTCGGCCACCATAGCCCTGATTGCAAAATCTTCTGAACTGTCTTGAATGTGGCAAAATGTCCACCGTAAGCAGACCCATGACAATGCTCCAAAACACCCTTAACCTCTTCATCTGCTATGCACCTTCTGAACAAACCATATGCTCCTTTCTTGTATAAGTAAGGCTCATCCCAGAAGTAGTGGTTGACATCTCTGAAAAACTTCTTCCTCTGATAGGCGTCCAAACAGCTAGGCACTTCACCCACGACTAAGTAGTTGACTAAATCCGCATAACAAGGTAGAGTGGATCCAGCTAGCCTTTTATTGATTTGAGAATAATTTTCTTCTACTCCCAAAGTCATGAGTAGCTCTTCTGGCATTGAGTCATCAATAGGGGTCGAGTCCTCAATCATCATTCGCGACAAGTGATCTGCAACCCCATTTTCCACTCCAGGTTTGTCCACAATCTCTAAATCAAACTCTTGCAGCAGCAGTATCCATCTCAGTAGTCTCGGCTTGGCGTCTTTTTTCTTCATAAGATATTTCAACGCTGCGTGATCAGTGTGAACAATAACCTTGGATCCCACCAGGTATGATCTAAATTTTTCAAACGCAAAGACTACAGCAAGGAGTTCCATTTCTGTGGTGGCATACTTGGCTTGGGCGTTGTTTAGAGTCCTGCTGGCGTAGTGTATCACGTTCAATTTCTTGTCCTTTCTCTGACCCAGGACTGCTCCAACAGCAAAATCGCTTGCATCACACATGATCTCAAATGGAAGATCCCAATCAGGAGCTTGGACTATTGGAGCAGATATCAACGCCTCTTTGATCTTAAGGAACGCTTCAAGACATTCAGGGTTGAAATTGAACTCGACCTCTTTGCATAGTAGGCTCGTCAGGGGCCTTGCAATTTTAGAGAAATCTTTGATGCAGTTGAGCCATGACTTCAATCTTTGCTTTGTCAACCTCAATACCCCTCTCAAATATCTTGTGCCCCAACACTATACCTTCCTGAACCATGAAGTGACACTTCTCCCAGTTGAGCACAAGGTTGGTCTCCACGCACCTGCTAAGTACCCTGCACAAATTTGACAAACAAGAGGAGTAGGAAGAGCCATAGATGGAAAAATCATCCATGAACACCTCGACTACGTCCTCAATCAAATCCGAGAAAATGGAAGTCACACAGCGCTGAAATATAGCAGGAGCATTGCACAACCCAAACGGCATGCGTTTGTAAGCGAAAATGCCATAAAGGGCAAGTAAAAGTAGTTTTTTCCTGAGCATCCGGGTGTATAGGGATCTGGAAGAACCCACTGTACCCGTCAAGGAAACAATAATACTTTTTACCAGACAACCTTCCAACCATCTGATCAATAAAAGGCAAAGGAAAATGGTCTTTTCTACTATATGAATTCAGCCTCCTATAGTCTATACACATCATATGCCCTGTTATGGTTCTAGTTGGTATTAGTTCATCTTTATCATTCTTAACCACTGTAATACCCCCTTTCTTAGGAACACAATGCACAGGCGAGACTCACTTACTATCAGAGATTGGATATATAACATCAGCGTCTAGCAACTTAAGTATCTCTTTTTTAACCACTTCTTTATGGTTCGGATTCAATCTCCTCTGGGGCTCTACACTAGAATGAGATTCATCTTCTAAGTGTATCCTATGCATGCAAAAACTTGGAGAGATTCCTCTAATATCCTTAAGCGTGTATCCTATGGCTTTTCTAAAACGTTTAAGCTCAGTCAAAAGCATACTCAATTCATCATCATTCAATGCGTCATTCACAATCACAGGATAAGTAGAATTGGGACCCAGAAAAGCGTACCTCAGTCCTGCAGGAAGTGGTTTCAGCTCCACTTTGGGTGCCAAGAGCTCAGACCAGTCATCAGTAACGTCAGGCGTAGCGCACTCGAGCACTTGCAGCTCGAGTCTCTGTCTCGAGTCTGCCTCAAATACACTCGAGTCCAATTCGTCAATCCCCGCTGATTGATTGGCCTGTGACAATTCAACAGGTTGGCGTAGCATTCAGCTTCCATACTCAGGTACCCCTCAGCGACTGGTTTTGTCAGAGCAACTTGCAGTTGATCCTCTGCTGCCAATTCTTTTAACAGCTCGTCAGCAAGAGTGTCCATCTCTTGCACTGAGAACACCTGACCTTCGATCGTTGGTTTTTTAATCGCATCGTTGATGTTGAATTTCATTCTAAGATCTGGACCCAAATTCAGTTCAATGACTCCATTCCTAACATCAATTAAAGCGCCTGATGTGGCCAAGAAAGGTCTTCCAAATAACAGAGGGTCCTTAGGTTCTTCTTCCATCTCCAATACAACAAAATCCGTTGGTATCTCAACTCCCCCCACCTTCACAGGAAGGTCTTCTAGGATGCCATGAGGGATTCTCACTGACCTATCCGCCAGAATCAATGAGATTTTGCAGGGCTTGTAATCAACAAAGCCTGACCTCTTTGCAACTGAAAGCCGCATGAGAGTGATTGAGGCACCTAGATCGCAGAGACACTTGTTGAATGATAGGGGTCCAAGCGAGCATGGGATTGTAAAGGTTCCACGATCACCAAGCTTTTTTGGTACAACTTTCTTTTGGATTATGGCGCTAATTTCGTGTCAGTACGACCATACCCTCGACTGTTTGAGTTCTCTCCTTAACTGCATCCTTGAGAAATTTATGGTATGGAGGTATTAGCATAAACGCATCCAGAATTGGAATCTTCACCTCAATGTCTTTCATTTGCTTATCAAAGAGCGCCTTGTACTTCTCAGTAAGCTCCTTCTTGAACCTTTGGGGAAAGGGTAATTGGGGTTTATATGGTGGAATAACAAATGGTTTACTCCTCTCTGGGGTTTCTGTCGGTGGATGGGCGTCTGGCATGCTGGGTTTTTCAGTAGATTGTGTCTTGGGAACAACTTCAGGTTGAGTCTCTATCTGATCCTTGATGATAAAATCCTCCCCCTCCTGAACCTTACTGTCCTCAGTATGGTTTGGACTCTCTGCTCGAATTAGTAATTCGCGTCCACTTCTCTGAGTGATGGCATTGGCGTGATACTCTTTTGAGTTGGGAACTGATTTCCCTGGAAGTTGCCCAGTTTTCTTCACAGTAGAGGATGACGTTTGCTGACTCTCGACATACGTGAGCCTTGCGTTCAACGTCTTAAATTTGCTTGTGAGATCGTTGTGAGAAGCATCAATCTTAGAGTGCACCTCTGTAAATTTTTGTGTGACTTCAGCAGCAGACGCGTTCTGTCCCTTCAAGATTTCTTGGAGTAGGCTCAAAACTTCTGGTGGTTGTGTAGGGGTTGGTGGAGTGTGTGCTTCATACCCAGGTGGTATGTTTGCAGCTGGCTGGTAATTCTTGTAACATTGTTGCTTAGGGACAAACGTGTTTGATTGAGCGTGTGGGGGTTTGGGTGGGTAGGTCTGGTCTTGGGGATTTGCCACGTTGTTGCTTCTGTATGAGAGGTTTGGGTGCTGCTTATAGTTGTTGAAGTGTTTGTAACCACCTCCTTGATTCTAAAAATAATTGATCTCCTCAAGCTGATCATCCTCCTCGTCTGGAACGTGTTCATCACCAGTCATGAAGTGGACATGTTTGTGTTGTACTTGCAGCAGCCTATCAATTTTGTCCAACTTGACGTTCAGGGCCTTGAGTTCCTTCCTACTGAGTGTGTCTGTGTCCACTGTGTTTTTGACCGTCCCTGTCGTAGTCCTCATTATACTGCCCATCTGCCTGAGCCATATTCTCCACTAACTGCCAACCATCAGCGACGTCCTGGTAAAGGAAATTTCCATGGCTTGGGGTATCAATAACCTGCGGATATTAGGGTGAACTCCTCTGTAGAGATTGTTGAGAAGAGTCTCAGCAGGGTATCCATGATGTGGGCACTGAGACCGATAGTTTTTGTACCTCTCCCAGGCTTCAGCAAAGGTTTCAGAATTCTATTGGGTGAAGGTAGAGATGGCGTTTCTCAACTTTGCAGTTCGAGAGTTGGAGAAGAATTTGGCGAGAAACGCAGATTTACAAGCTTCCCATGACGTGATGGAGCCTTGCGATAAGTGTTTCTCCCAGACATGGGCTTTGTCTCCCAGAGAAAACGGGAACAACCTCAGTTTGAATGCGTTCTCGCTGACTCCATTGAGCCTTTGCAGTCCACAGAGTCGCTCGAATTCGTCCAAGTGATCAAGCGGATCTTCAGAAGGTAGGCCATGAAACTGCCTATTTTGGATCATAGAGATGAGACTGCACTTGATCTCGAAGTTGTTGTTCGTTATGGATGGGGGAACAATTCCACGTCTCTGGGTGTGGGTACTTGGTGCATCTCCAGCACCTATTATTCGCGGTCTCCTCTGTGGAGGCTGGTCCACAGGGGGAAGGTGTGAGTTGGACTCTGTGTCTACGTTCATTATGACTCTCTCTGTAAGCGTACTGTAGACTTGGTTTCTCTGCGCTCTTAACTCGCGTGGTAGTTGGTTAATGTTGTCAAGAGGCTCGAGAAGATTCTGATTTCCTTGTGAACGTGTCTGCATAAACTGAGTGAAGTCAAACTGAGTAGTAGGATCAAGTTGACGTACTGGAGGTTGAGATCACCTGAAACAGAACACAAAACACAGTGCCACAAGTGAGTATGTAACGAAGAGTAAATAGAAATTGAGCTTAGAAAGTTAACAATCCTAATTGTAACTAGCAGAGACCCATTCGGCAACGGTGCCAATTTGATAACAGAATTTTTACCCTATTGTCAAATGCTATTATACTTGTATGTCGGTTGTAGTATAATTGTGTCAATCCAACTGGGAATGTAATTATCAATCAGGATGCAATTAACTACTCTAATTCAAGCCAATCAAAGTGTGTTTTATCTAACAACCTAATTTGAACCTTTAAAAGGAAAATAAACAAAGCAGTGCAGTTGTAAGTAATTCAAACTGAGAAACGAACAGTAGAGTATCAAATAGAATTAACGCAGGGTGAGAAAGCAGGATCCTGAGGAGTGAGTTTCATGGGACAACGTGACTCTTAAGTTAACTAGGCGCTTGATATCACTCAATAGAGCTAGTCTCTAGGCAACGAGAACATAAATAATGAATCCACTCCCGTGGTAGACAAACTCGAGTAGACTACTAGCAGACCCTATCGCCATAGGCGTTTGATAATCTAGTCGGAATGAAAGATCAACTCGCTTAGCGCCAATTCACAACCTCAGACATTTGATCCCTCGAGCTGAGTGTGTGAATCTCTGAAGTGATTCAGTCAGACGCTCTACCCAAACACCATCGGTGCTAGAGCGTCTCAGAACAAGCCTCAGTTGATCAGAATGAAGCTAGTGATGATAACACCAAATCAGAAGAGACTTACATAAATCTAACCCTAAGCGCCTTAGAAAACCTAAGCGTCACGCAGACCTAACTCATCCTCAGGAACCCTAGGTGACTACTCAGAACTCATAAGTTCAACAACAAACGTGAATTCAGGGTTTGAATGCATCTATAAAGAATTTGAACAAGGTATGAAATCAACGCTTAATGTAAAACTGAATTGCATAAAAATAAACTCGAATATCAGAAAGTTGCGTTCGATTACAAAGCACTAAGTTCGCAAGAAAAATCAATTGTAAAAACTCTCGGGTTTATTTTCGCAACTTCTAAAACTATTTATACTTAATTCTTAGAAAAGCCTTGGATCAGCTCGGCCCAAGAGAGAATCGTGTCGTGGATACGAGTTGGGCCGCCGAGTGAATACTCGAGCTTGGGCTCGAGTTAGGCCGCCAAGTGAATACTCGAGCTTGGGCTCGAGTTGGGCCGCCAACTAAGCACTCGATCTTGGGCTCGAGTTGGGCCGCCGACTGAGCACTCGAGCTTGGGCTCGAGTTGGACCGCCGACTAAGCATGCGAGCTTGGGCCGCCGAGTGTGCACTCGAGCTTGGGCTCGAGTCTGTTCAAGTTGGCCGGCATGCGGAGTGTGGACATGAGCGGCACGCTGAGTGAGGACTCGACCAAAGGTGCTGCTCTTTCTGTGACTCTTCAGCTCCTGTGACTCTTCAGCTTCTGCGACTCCTGAATTTTCTGTTTATGTGCTCTATTACCTGAAAAATCTCTGAGATGCAATGTATATGCTAATGCGTATGAATGATCCTATCTAGGATGTAAATGTAGTAGAAATGTATGCTTATAGTGGTTAAATGAGGTTCCTAATGAGTGCTAAAAATGTGTTTATCAAGTACCCACTTTATTAACAAGGTGTTCGAGAGTTTATTGAAAAAGCATGGGGTTAAGCACCAGGTAGCAACTCTGTATCACCCTCAAACAAGCGGACATGTGGAGATATCAAACAAACAGATAAAAGTCATTCTAGCAAGAGTAGTGGGAGTGTCAAAACGAGACTGGGTAGTCAAGTTGGATGATACACTGTGGGCGTACATAACAGCATTCAAAACTCCAATTGGAAGGACACCGTTTCAGTTACTCTATGGCAACTCATGTCACTTACCGGTTGAAGTGGAATACAAGGCACTGTGGGCAACTAAGTTCTTAAATTTTGACCTCAAGAATGCTCAAGAGAAAAGACTTATGGATTTGCATGAGTTAGAGGAGGCCAGACTTGAAGCCTACGAGAGTTCAAAAATTTACAAGGAAAGGACTAAGGCATTTCACGACAAGAAGATTGTGCCCAAGCAGATCACACCTGGAGGTCAAGTACTACTATTCAACTCGAGACTTAAATTGTTCCCTGGAAAGCTGAAATCGAGATGGTCTGGTCCGTTCACAGTCAGAAAAATTCTACCATATGGAGCTGTAACACTTATAAATAAAGATGGTGAAGATTTCACTGTGAACGGCCAGAGAGTTAAGCCCTACTTGGCCAACGAAACCAAACCCGAGGGAACTTTGGTTCTTCTCGATGAACCACCTCGCCTCTAATGAGTGTGGAGAGTCAAGCTCGTGACTTTAAACAAGCGCACTTGGGAGGCAATCCCATGATATCCTTTGTAAATATTTTAGATTGTGCTTTGACAAATTTTCTTGTTTCATTGGTTTTGATTTTAACTTCCAGGAATCCTGTGAACTAGACCGCACCACGCACTGCACGGCACTCCCGTCCCGCACTGCACGCCACTCTCGTCCCGCACTCCACTCGACCACCACTCGAGTCACCACCATCCGAGTCACCTCTCGAGTCCGCACTCGACCACACCGCTCGAGACCACACTCGACCTCTCCGTCCGAGTGCCGCACGCGCCCTCACTCGAGCACCACGCAGCTCATGCCACACTGCGTACGCCACTCCCGTCACGCACCTCACACCTCTCACCACAACCCCACGACACCAGCCTCGACGACGACTCTACTGGATGGAAACTCTACTGGTGAGGTAAACAACCCCAAATCTCTTTGTACATACATTTACATCAATTACTCTAGGATTTCTTCCAGACTTTGATTACCCAGGGGACTGTGTTGTTTAAGTTTGGGGGAGAGTCCTAATTGTTATTAACGTGTTTACTGTGTTTCTTAGTTTAAATTCTCCACATAAATCATGCATCTCACGTAAGGCATAGAAAATCCATAAAAATTTGAAAAGAAAACAAAAAAACATCAGTTAAAAACAGAGTGTTCATGTAGTTGCATCACATTCATATAGGATTGAGTCTACAGTTTTGGGAATCATCTTGCTAATGATAGACAGTCTTGCTAGGTTGATTGACTAGTAACCATAGTGAAATCTTGGACTTACGTTTTTTCCCCTCTTGAACACTGATTGGTAGATCATTGGCCTAAGAAACCTAAGCTTATGTTGTGCCTCAAAAGAACCAAATTTGTCTCCTCCAAATTGAACTTAATTTTTACCAAATTAGGGGCTTGAGATTCATTGCATAAGATCCTTCCTTAGTTTCAGCTTGATTAGCAAAAAGAAAAAGGCATAAAAAGAAAAAAAAATATATATATATATAGAATCATCATTCTTACAACTCAGCTCGCATAATAGGGTCTTAGAAGAACCGGGACTGTGTGTAAACCCGTACTGGCTCGTGTTCATTCTGATAGTTATCTTAAGAGAACAGGGACTGTGCATAAACCCGTACTGACTCGCGTTCATTCTGATAGATGCCTAAGGTGAGCCGGGACTGTGCGTAAACCCGTACTGATTCGCGTTTCATTGATAAAGCTAGATCAAAAGAAGTACTATATCGACCAAAATAGGAGTTGGAATAAGAAGTGATTTAAATGCTAAAATTAATAAGTGTCTAGCTGAATCTGAGGAAGTTGAATCCCAAAGTATTTGATCAATAGCCCCTCTTGCGGTATGCACCTTTAGAAATAGGTTTCAGATCAGAGTGTCTTAGAGTCCAGCTAAGTACTAGGGAATACTCGGTTTTTATGCTAAGCCTTGATGAAAGTAGATTGTGGTTCTTACAAAGGAATGAGGGTACACTTGTGGATTACGGTTTTCAGCTTGATAAGTTGTTTGTTTGAAGTAAGATGTTCCCATTGTCAGCAACCTCTCTTCCTTCTTAGCTCTATGCATATTTGCTTGAGGGCAAGCAAAGACTAAGTTTGGGGGAGTTGGTATACGAGCATTTTAACATATTTTAGGAACTATTTCTAGTTCACTTTTCATACATATATGTTGCATTTACGCCATATTCGAGTCATATATAGGTTTTACGCGCATGTTACATTTGCATAGCATACACATTGCATTTGGGGTTACTTTCAGGAAGTGGGACTCAAATTAGCACTCAGCGGTAACTTCCCCAGTGGGACTCGGATTGGCACTCAGCGGTAACTTCCCCAGTGGGACTTCACCTTTGACGTGCAAAGTCAACTTCACCTTTGACGTGCCAAGTCAACTTCACCTTTGACGTGCCAAGTCAACTTCACCTTTGACGTGCCAAGTCAACTTCACCTTTGACATGCCAAGTCAACTTCACTTTTGACGTGCCAAGTCAACTTCACCTTTGACGTGCCAAGTCAACTTCACCTTTGACGTGCCAAGTCAACTTTACTTCTGACGGGCCAAGCCCACTACACCCTTGATGGTCCAATGACTCAATTCGGCCCACGAAGTTGAGTCAACTATCTTTCTTAACCTTTCTTCGTTTTACTTTTTAGGTTAAACGGGGGGCGAGTATAAATACCCCCGTAAGGTTACAAAGAAAAACATGCTTGAACACTGTTTCACAACCCTTCGAGTTTTTCATTGTTGTAATCCCAGAACAAGAACTCCACTTTTGTTTTATGATCTTTTGAATTTAGTTTCAGTTTGTTTTTATTCTCAGTTTACTTTATGAATTTTATTATTATGTCTTCCATCTTGAGTGTTATCTTGATTGTTTTACCTATGAAGTCTGAGTAGTTAATTTAGGTGTCCTGAGGGAACGGATTAGATCAGCGTGGACCTTAAAGTCATCTAAGTCACTTAAGAGTAGAATAATATCATCTCTTTTTTCGGCGTTGTTAATGTTTGTTCTTTTCTGATCAATTGAAACATGATTTGAGACGTTTAACTCCCGACGGGTGCGTTGAACCGTCTGACTTAACCGTCTCAAAGATCTACATTCTTAGCCTAAGGGATTAGTTGTCTAAGGTGTTTATTAGGCTCGTTTAAAATGTTGATTCACGCTAACTAGGTTGTTAAACGCTTATGATGATAAGGTCTGTTGATAGCTTTGCTAAGGCTGTTTACCACGAGAGTGGACTCAGTAGTTATGAGTTTATTGCCTAGAGATCTGCTATGTTTGATTTTGTTAAGCGATTTAGTGACTTTAAGTGAAACGCTGATCCGTGATCTCCGCCCCTTAAGAAACCCTTTCTCTTATTTATTGGTTACACTTTTTCTATTTACTGCACTTTGTTACGCTATTTGCTATTTACTACACTTGTCATGCTGTGTGCTCTTACTGCACTTTGTTTTGATGTTATTTTCTACATCACTTTGTTCCGTTGTTTACTTTTCACTTTTGCTTTCAGTTCCTGTTGTCTAAATTGCTCACTTAGGTTGATAGATAACAAACCACTGAATTGATCGGACTTGAATTAGAGTAGTCTATCACATTCTAAGTGCTAGTTACACTCCCACTTGGATTGACACCTATTGTACTACATCGACATCAGTATAATAGGATTTGAAAAACATTGAAAAATCTTGTTTTCAATAGAAAGTGAAACAATATAAGTGAAGAGCTGTGTTTCTTCCACTTGTGACTTTTGGACCAAACATAACTTATAGGACACAACAATTGACGAGACTTAACTAATCTAAACGTTGTGACCGTTAATGTAACTATACTAACATTAGAAACTCAATTACGATCAACAGGGAGCCCAGCGATCACAGGTTTGCAGTTATTCATGGAGACCAATCAAAGCCACGTGTCAGTTTTAATGCTATAGATATGGATGAAAAGAATTCAAAGCTATATAATTTTGATGGCATGTAAGTCGATACACTCTACTGGTCGCCAAGAGGTAAGAAAATAATTCTCGCCTATTTGACTGACGACCATCTCAAGTTTTTTGACGTGGATAAGCTTTAGACTATAAGCACAACTTCACACTCGATGGTCACGGCTGTCGTGTGGGACTCAAATACAAGGTAAGCCACACCCACTATCATATGTGTTTCTTTTCTCTCTTTTTTGTCAGTTAGTTGCAGAAAAAGTTTTGATATTGTGTTGTTATTCTCTTTTGTCGAAGATTTGTTGCAACTGTAGTTACAGAATCCGCGGAGACTAGTATGGTGAGCAATCTTGAGATTAATGGCCTTAAAATGTGGTCTCTCCACTGGGAGCCTCTTTACTCGGTACCGTCGCCTCTTACAAGTAAGCATGTACGAAAATAGTTTACTACACAGAAGAAATGTTGTGCTAATGTGTTTACATCTTTAGTGGTTGCAGCTGGAGTGGCGCCTTTACAGAAGAATCAAAGATGATGATATGCTACTTGAAGAAGATTCTGAATACCCGGAAAGTGGTGAAGAAGATTCTGAATACCCGGCAAGTGATAGAGAAGATCCAGAATACCTGGCGAGTGATGAAAAGATCCTGAATACCTGCGAGTGATGAAAAAATCATGAATACCCGGCAAGAGATGATGAAGATCCTGAATACCCGGCAAGTGATGATGAAGATCCTGAATATGTGACAAGTAGGCATGTGAATACAGTATCCGTATCTGCCGGATATCCGTATGAGTATCCTTTTTTCCGAAAAAACGGATATCCGGATAAAACGGATAATATATATGGGTATTGATTTTACAGATTGGCGGATAACGGATACTTATAATGCAAAAATTGAAACAGATATCCGCGAATATCCTTTTTTTTTTTACATAATATTTTAAATATTTTTTAAATATATTTTTAAAAACTTTAATTTTTTTAAAAATATTTAATTTTTAATATTTTTTAATTAAAAATAAATAAATAACAACGGATATCCGCGAATATCCATTTTTGACGAATAATTTTACTTCGGGTATCCGTCAAAAAAGATCCGGATATGAAGAAGATCTTGAATACCCGACAAGTGATGAGTAAGATCCTGAATACCCGGCAAGTGCTGAAGAAGATCTTGAATACCCGGCAAGTGAGAAGATGATCTTGAATACCCGGCAAGTGATGAAGAAGATCATGATTACCCGGAAAGTGAGAAGATGATCTTGAATACCCGGAAAGTGATGAAGAAGATCCTGAATACCCGGCGAGTAATGAAGAAGCAACTGGATACTCGGCGAGTGATGAAGAAGATCCTGAATACCCTGCGAGTGATGAAGAAGCAACTGGATACTCGGCGAGTGATGAAGAAGATCCTGAATACCCGACAAGTGATGAGTAAGATCCTGAATACCCGGCAAGTGATGAAGAAGATCCTGAATACCCAGCAAGTGATGAAGAAGATCATGAATACCCAGCAAGTGATGAAGAAGATCCTGAATACCCGACAAGTGATGAAGAAGATCCTTAATACCCGGCGAGTAATGAAGAAGCAACTGGATACCCGGCGAGTGATGAAGAAGATCCTGAATACCCGGCAAGTGATGAAGAAGATCAAAGCTCGAATTAAATGAGTAGTTTAACTTTAGGTCTCTAAAAATTTGAAAAGAAGTATTTTCCCCAATGTTTTGTTTTTACAAGGAATGTACTACCAAAAAACGTTCCTTGTGTGACTTTTCTGGGGTGTAATCACAATGTCTGATAATCTGGGCGTGAAATCACAATTTTATGGGCTTGGGCATGTATTGATTCCATCATCGAATGTTTCATAATCTTTTGCATGAATTGAACTAGGCACCCTACTTTGTTGACTGTTTAGTAATACATAAAGATGCATTTCTAGTTTTATCTCTCTACAATGAGGAAAACAAATGCCAAAATCCTCTCCTCCATGAGCTAAAACGAGATTCTAAATGACACATAAACGGTGTTCCCGTATTGTTCGTTTTTTTTTGTTTTTTCTGCCTAAAATTGCATTACCGCATTCCATATGTTTTGGCCAAAAAACTTAATTATGCACTTTTTATAGAAAAATATATGTGCTTGGTAAAATAATAAATGTAGATAAAAAATTAAACTTGATTTTATAATTATGTAAATTTCATTTAAGCTAGGGTATTTTTGACTTTTGTAATTTTGGATGAACAATAGTTTTCATCTCATCTAAATGAGTAAAAACATTTGGATGAAACTCAACTGAATCCAATTATTGTATCTTAAGGTCATAACTGACATTAAACAAACATCGTCTAGAAATTACATCTGGATGCTTGACAAAACCAGTCAAATGTTGGAAAATTTTGAGCATCTCTAATGGTGAATTTTTTATCAATATAATATCAATGTTGGTCTCCATCAATGAGAGACTCAATAAACTCTCATAAATATAGTATTTATAAATTTAAAGAATTTCTTTTATCACTATTTAATCTTATAAATATACTAATATACTAAATGTTACTTAAAGTATCATTTTTAATATATTCAAATTTAATAAAATTTCATATGATTTTAGTGATTAAATACCTTTTAGGTATTTTATTTTGAATTTAGGATACTTTATTTAATATATTTTATGAACACCAACATATTAAATATATTTAGTTTTTATAATATTTTTGTTAAATCCCAGAAATTTTTATATAATTTAATATTATTCTATTAATTTAATTTTTAATAACTACATATAATATAAATACATAATTTCAACTTTAGCATAATGGATATTGTTAGATAGATACTTTCGTTTTGTAATTTATAAAAAGAAATTAAAAATAATATATAAAAATGATTTAATTAATTTTTAAACTATGAGAAATTGAAGTTATTATAAATAAGTTCAATCACTCACTAATAGACATATGCTTTATGAAAGAAAAATTTGAGGAGTTTTCATTTGAGAATCGATTCTCTCCAATGTACATTTAAAATTTTGTTCTTTTTATGTTGAAAAACTCATCAAAAAAACCACCAATGCAGATGATATTATTCACATCATTTTTTAATTTTATTTTTCAGTAGAAATTTGTATTTGTTCTATGACCTGTTAAATCACTCATCCACAATAAAAGCCTTGCGCCCTATGCAATCCATAGAACAAAACAAACTCAACAAAAGCGAAAGATGTTTCTTCCTTCAAACAAAAAAACTTTTATCATTCATTTTAAAATATTATTACAAGCTACAAAAACTTTCATCTTTCATCTTCCCTCCTTGATATTGAAACCAAGCATTGGCTTAGTGTCGATGTCTCCAGGTACTATCTCATGGGAAAGCTTCACAAAGCTCGTGGAGAAGCTTGTGCCTTTTGTTTGAAAGTTGTTGAAAGAAGAAGAGCTTGTGGAGGTGTATGTCAAATGAATAGTCACTTGGGTAGCCTGATTTAGAGGTGGCATCATTAACCCCAACATTTCCTAACAGCCTGTTCACCACTTGTGACATTGGTGGTCTCAATGCATGAGATGACTGAGTGCAGAGCAAGGCAAATCCAATCACATGTTTCACTTCTTCCATGTTGTATTCACTTAGATTATCATCATGATCCTTCTCATGTGGATTCCATGTATGTATACAAGAAATACACAAGGATTATTGGTCTTCTTCCATTACTGGCTATCTAAGACTTCTCCCATGTATGTAACTCAAGAGCCACAACACCAAAGGCATATACATTTATTTTCTCTGTTAGATGTCTACGCATGGCATACTCTAGCACATGTTATTCATATATAGTTGTGTTGCAAACATAAGGTAAGGTTTTGCGGGATTACTTACATCGTCCCTGCCACTTGAGTACTTATATGGGTTTTTCTGTCATCGTACAGTTTTGCAAACACAAAATCAGAAACTTTTTAGAACAATTCAGAGTCAAGCAAAATGTTGATGCGTTTCACATCCTTGTGTACTATGCGCACACTCGCCTCTTCATGGAGTTAAAATAAACCTCTAGCTACTCCCAGACAAATCTGATAACGAGTTGACCAATCTAGATATAAATTCTTATCCCCTCCACCACTCAAACCAAGAGCATGATGAATACTTTAGCTCAATCGAAGAAGATATAGATAAGTCATGTTTATGTTCATTACCAAATAATGCATGATCAAGACTTCCATTTGGAAGAAACTCATATACAAGCAAACGATGATCTCTTTCAAACCAGCACCCGTAAAGCTTTATTAAGATATGATGTAGAAGTGAAGATATTGCTATAATTTCTGCAACAAATTTTTTCCCTTCCCATGTGGTATCCAGCAGAAAACTTCTTCATTGCGACCTCTCTTCCATCATTAAGGTTTCCCTATTGAATATGTTAATCAAAACAAAACATACTTAAAGGTATTGCATATTCTTTTCTTGCCTAATAACTCATAAGAGTATAGAAACTGTGAATGTTTTGGTAACAGACTGATATGCCCTAGAAGGCTTACGTGTGTCACAAAAGAATTCAAAATCAATTAGCATATGCTTAGTGATCCGACAATTTTTACTTATTGATTATTTACTTATTTGTTATTTTCTTATTCGTTATTCACTTATTTAATAAATTGGTCTCTCAGTTCTCTATATAAAAACATAACTTTGAGTCTTTAGGGATCATCCAGGCAATTGTGTGTGTTTTTCTCCGTTAACTGATTCTTAAGATAAATAGAGTTTTTACCTTTTACTCAGTTTTCTCCTATCACAGACTTACCTTATAAACAGACCAAAACCTTCCCTCTCCTTGAAGGAACAAAATCTTGAGTTGCACTTTTAAGGTCCGAATGAGTAAAAGTATAAGATTTTACGTCCATGTTTAGTATTTATGCCAAAACATATTGGTTCTTAAAATCAGCCAATTTCACAGATAATATTCAAGTTCTATATTGTCTAATATTCTTCATTTCTAAAGTTTGGTTGTGTTCTAGTTATAACATATATAAATTATGTTGCACGGGGATGGCACCATCGTCACGTCTCACGTTTCCGATCGTGACGGAGATGCCGGGGACAGTTTGGGTACGTCCCCATCCTGTTCTTAAAATTGGGGACGTTGAGTAGTTTTTGGGGACGGTCTGGTCTAAAGATGGGGCGTTTTTGAGACGTTTCAAATATAAATTAAGAAACTAGATTAGTTAAATAAATTTTTCAAATAAATAAAAAAGAAAATATAGTTTCATTTAAAAAGGCAATTGATTACTTTTAATTTTTATTTAGTTGAGATTTATATATGATTTTAACTATTTTTATTGATATTTTATGAGATTTATATATATATATATATATATATATATATATATTACGTACCCATGCCGTCCCCGTTTTTATAAATTTTGAGTTTTGCCGTTTTAAGTCCCCGTTCCCGTTTCCGTCCCCGTTTTCAGTCCCCGTACCCGTCTCGGTGCAAAAATACCCAAAAGTACTACACCGATAATGACACCCACAATAGTCTAATTCCTGTAATTATTTTCCTTTAATGGTGGCCTCTCACCCATGTTGTCCTATTATCCACGGTTGCTGTGAAATCTGAACACAAATATATAATACTTAGACACTAAATAGCATCAGAAGATAATTAAAGTAAGGACAAAGAAATAAATTCACCATATCTGTTAACTAGTTTTGCACTAATGGTTGATATTATTGGTCCATAAGTCCTTGCCTTAGGAACACAATATGTTCCATTTCCAGCCCATAACAGATGAATATCGAGGTGATTTTTTGATACATTGGCTTCGCATTCTCTCTTAACTGCTCGAACTGCAGAGTTCTCAGCTGTTCTGCAAAGTACAAATTGAATTGTTAGGTTGTAACCTTCGTTTTCTAGTCCCAACCCATAGTATCTAAGAGAAGATGTAGAAAGTTGTTCTGACTGAAAAAATCATTGGATCCAAAGTGTTGCTAAATTCAGATTCTCAAGCACTTATGTATGTATCCTTGCTACTTCCGGCAAAGAGTCCTACATTACTAACTGCCCATCTCTGATCAGTACTCACAAAGAACGAAGATGCTCCAAGATCCATATTGTCCTTCTCAAATAATGTTCTTCTAACATACATTATAGTTGAGCCTCCACAGTTAAAAAAAAAAAACTCAATAGAACATTCAAGCATTTTCCATATGTTTGCTCAAGATATTTATCTTCTCTCTCAAAAATTAGGCAAAGAAAGAAAATAAAGTTTTTGGCTTGAGCCCAATAGTATAGTAAGAAAATAAGAAATGCAAACCCAATAGTCTTTGTCATCTTCCCCCATCTATCTTGAATCCAAGTATTGGCTTAGAATCCAATGCATGCCACTAACAATCTCCATATGAACAGAGAAATAATGAATAAAAAGACAATATATACTTATGTTTAGCTTCTCGTCATGCTCACAAGTACTAAAGGAGCAAAAGGACCATCTCATCATGCTTACTTATAGTTAAGTTTCTTTCTAATTACAACTTATATTTATATGATTTATGATTCAAAGTGAATTCAACTTCATTTACAATCAAAGAAGAAAGAGTAGCCACTACAGTTACAGTGAAGGGTTTGTCATTTTCCCACATTGATCTCGAGTCCTAGTTTTTTGGGTGATATCTCACAGACCCCCAATTTGGCCACTGAGAGAAGAGCATGTAGTGTCATCAAATCTCCAGTCGGTTAGGTATCTTGGCTTGGTAGTGACATCACTGACTTCAACATCTCCTGATAACATTGCCACCACTTGTGACATTGATGGTCTCAGCACATGTGATGTCTGAGTACACAGCAGAGCAATGCGAATCATGCGTTTTACTTCTTTCATATTGTACTCAGCCAGCTCATGGTCAATAAGTTCAACTTCAAGACTTTTCTCGTGTAGATTCCATGCCTAAATGTAAGAAACCACAATAAATTTCATAGTTTTGCTAAAGTGCACAATGAATGTTGAAGTAGACCAATCGGTTATAAAAGTACCCATTCAAGTAGATATCTTCTTTGATCCTCTAAGTTCTCATCAGAGTTCGACCTTCCACTCA
Organism: Lepidium sativum; assembly: GCA_023374145.1. Taxonomy (NCBI): domain Eukaryota; kingdom Viridiplantae; phylum Streptophyta; class Magnoliopsida; order Brassicales; family Brassicaceae; genus Lepidium; species Lepidium sativum. Next base: position 62,111 of record JAKUCM010006366.1, read on the forward strand.
CTAGCTCAAGAGCCATAACACCAAAGGCATACACATCTGTCTTCTCTGTTAGATATCCACGCATAGCATACTCTGGAGCAAGATACCCACTGCATTGGTATAACAACAGAACGAGAATGTGTTATAAGCAAACAATACGAACAGCCTAGGTTTTCAAGGTTTGAGGATACACACATCGTCCCTGCAACTTGGGTACTAATATGGGTTTTATTATCATCATATAGTTTCGCAAGCCCAAAATCTGAAACTTTTGGAACCAATTCGGAGTCAAGCAAAATGTTGCTGGCCTTCACATCCCTATGTACTATTCGAAGTCTTGCTCCCTCATGGAGATAAACTAAACCTCTAGCTACTCCCAGACTTATCTCATAACGTGTTGACCAATTCAGATGTAAAGTCTTATCCCCTACATTATTCAAATCAATGACAAGTGCATAATAAGTTATTTTGGTTTGGAGAATGCATGTATCAATAAATCATAATTATGTGCATACCATATAGAGTCTGATCAAGACTCCCGTTAGGAAGATATTCATATACGAGCAAACGATGATCTCCTTCATAGCAACACCCATACAGTTTTACTAAGTTTCGATGTTGAACTGCAGAAATTGCTACAATTTCTGCCACAAATTGCCCTTTCCCTTGTCGGGATCCCACAGACAACAACTTCACTGCAACCTCTCTTCCATCATTGAGGACCCCCTATCAAATATGTTATTCAACGAAATGGAATTGAAAACTCTTCAATTCATTGTGGCACTTACCTTATAAACAGGCCCAAATCCTCCCTCTCCAAGCTTGTTTGCGGGATTGAAATCTTGAGTTGCACTTTTAAGTTCCGAGTAAGTAAAAAGATAAGGCTTTACGTCCATACTAAGTAGCTCTGAAAGAAAAACTTGGTTCTTAGCATAAACCAATTCAGAAGATGAAACTGAAATTTAATTTTGAGGGCAAAACATCTTCAGCTCAAGGCTTGTCTACATTCTTATAACATTTATACCTTCATCATCTGTGTACCTTTTTCTTCTTCTTTGGATGATGAATATAACCAGACCAAAAAATAGGCTCAAAATTCCTACGCCAACAATGATACCCACAATAGTAGTACCAGTTATGTTCTTGTCCTTTGATGGTGGCCTGTTACCTACAGCTGGTAAGAAATCTGAACAACGACATCTAAAACTTAGGTACCAATTAACATAAGGAGATACAGTGAAAATCAAGGAAAAAAGAATTCAACGTTTTTGTTACCTGGTGTTGCACTAACGGCTGATATTATTGGCCCATAGACCCCATGGATTGGAGGAATACAACATATCCCTTTTCCAGCCCAGAAAAGATGAATTTCGAGATGATTTTCAGATACATTTGATTTATATACTTTCTGAACTGCTTTAAAAGTAGAGTCACCAGATGCTCTGCGTATATCAAAGTCCTTTTCAACAAGTCTTCCCTAGAAAGACAGAGCTAGATCTTATAAATCATCATAACAAAATTAGAAACAAAACTATTACACCAAAAAGTTAACTGGTCAAGTAATGCAGACCTGGACATAAATGTCAAATAGTCGTCTTCGTAAACCTGAGAATTGTACATCAGCAAACTGAAGTATTACGGTATAGCCTCCATTTTCTAGCCCCAACCCATAGTATCTTAGGGAGGATGCAGATTGTCTTGCTGACTGAAATAACTCTGAGTCCAAAGTGTTGATAAATTGTGCTGTTGAAGTAAATATGTATATATCATTGCTACTTCCGGTAAAAAGTCCTACATTACTGACTGCCCATCTCTGATCAGGACTCACAAAAAACGAAGCTGGTCCAAGATCCTTGTCCTCCCTCTCAAATACTACTTCTCTAGCAGACTTTTTCCTTGGGCCTCCGCAGTTGATTGAAAACTCAGAATCTAAACACCAGTCAATAAAGAAAACCTTAAACAATCTATTTTTCAGTAGTATACATAATCACATTCCATGTCTTTATTCAAGGGACAAACCAACATAGAGAAAAAGATATCTATTTGTAACACTTACAAACTCCTCTGCCTCTACTGCACGGGAAGTTCTTTTGTAGGCAGTTCAGTCCTGATAAAACCCTTTTAACAAAAAGATAAACAAATATAAGAAAGAAATGTGAAGAAAATCACCTAAAGAAATATAAGAGCAATGCGCAAAAGTCACCTGTTATCAAGACCTTCTAAGATGAAGTTGTTAACAACTAGGTTACTGCACAGATAACAACAAGTTATGTTTAATATTTACCCAATATATGATTATAACATATATTTCCTACAAAAAGGATGCCTCGTGCTGGAAATGAAGCAGACTAATGAATATATATAAGTGGACAATTTATGAGTTTGAACAACATGTGAATATAAGTTGAAACATGTGTACTTACAGTTTTAAGTTTGGTAAGCTGACCCATGAAGGAAGACTTCCAGACAAATCATTGTATGACACATCTCTGAAAGCATAAAAGAACAACGATTATCTTGAAACCTTCTTCTACTTGAATAAATGTCCAGTAAAAGTTGTAAGAAAGTTTAAAGATAAAACAGTTCTAAAGGATACTATTACTCACATATTGCGTAAAGACTGCCTCTTTTGAGTGGGCAAGGAACCATTCAAAGTGTTGTTTCCTAGAAACCTAAGATAGAGAACAATTTGTTTCATACTTATTTGGGTAGTTGTACATAAAGACCCAAAAGATTCAGAAAACATATCTGTCTTACAAGTGAGTAAGTCGACCTAAGTTGAAAAGTGAAGCCGGAATTGGTCCATGTAGTCTGTTGAAGCTTAAATCACTGGAAGACATATATGAATTATTCACTAACACATTAAACAATGCCATTTAGCAATGCATGAAGGAATATATATAAGAAACTGTATTATTAGAATTTTATGACTATTTCATATTCTCTCAGTAACTTTCAAGTCATCTTTTTATCCAAAAAGACCTGAAATAACTAACAGAGCATTTGAGGAAACATATTGGCCTATGTACTTACACTTGTTGCAGATTTAAGTGTTCTCCAATATTAGATGGTATTGTTCCAGTGAGATTGTTATTCCTCAATACTCTGCAGCATATATCATAAATATTACAACAGTATATTAATCTGATCATGAGGTGGAATAAAAATTGAATCGAAGGTGTCTTACAAGATACTTAGAGACTTCATGTCTTTAATGAATTCAAGAGAAGAATTGCCACTAGATATATCACCAAGCCTCCTACATTTGGAATATGAATATATCAATATAGGGAAAGAAGAGAGGAACAGTAAAAAATAATAATTCTGACACATACAGTTCTGTTAAATTAGTTAAGTTGACAAATGAAGACGGTACTGGACCACTCAAACCAGTTCCAAAAATTCCCCTACAGTAATACATGTAGCAGTGCAGTGAGAAATTTTTCACTACTATAAAATACATAAACAAGAGAAATGGAGCAATCCATTGTATAACTGTAACAGTGAAATCTTCTTACAAGGTAGTAAGTTTAGTCCAACTTCCTATGAAGTCTGGTACGTGGCCGGTTACTTCCAAATCTGTAATCCAACTGGTACAAAATGTAAGGTAGTAAATAGATTACAAACTCTAGAAACCCAATGATAAAATGTAAAGTGAAGTTTATATGCGAATTCGATAGATCTTACACGTCTTTTAGGTCTACAAGATTAGCAAATGATAAAGGTATTGCTCCTCTAAGTCCAGAACTTCCTATGTGTCTGAAATAAAATGTAAGAAACTCATTTAAAACAAACTGTTTGTGCAAGAATTTTCCGGTTAGTGATAGACTAAATGATTTCAATGGTTAAGCTATCATATCTAATAGAGAGAAGGATATACTCACAATTTCTGCAGTTTTGTACATCTCCCAATCTCAGCTGGTATAGTACCGGAAAAATTATTTGAATTAATACCACTGCAGAAAATAAACGGGTACAAGGAACCATCAAAATCTTCCAGAAGCAGCGTGAGGACATGATCATTTACAAACAATGACGAAGCAGCTTGAGCTTACAGTGATCTTAATTGTCTGAGCAGACCAATTTCCTTAGGAACAGGGCCAGACAATACATTAACACTAAAGTTCCTATGTGATAAAACAGTTAAGCGTTAGACACAAGAAATATACCATAAAAGAGCTCACTATCATTACTGATTCAGTGCAACAATAAGAGGAAGAATGTCTGACTCGCTTTAACTTACATCCATTTCATTCGAGTCAAATTTCCAATTGTAGGAGGTAGGGAGCCTGTCAGAACATTTTGACCCAAGTTCCTGAAAGAATGAAATATGATTAGAAAGGTGTAAGTGGTTGTAGCTACACATCTATATGATAAACCATACAGATATCTAAGATATTCCAAGTTCCAGAGCTCTTGAGGTATAGATCCTGCAACATTCTTCGCATAAACCTTGCTGTGAAAACAACAGAAGCCAAAATGAGACTGAAGCATTCACTAGGAGAATGGGGAAAAAGGCTTACAGAGCAGTGATACGGCAGATTGTAGAGTTGACGAAACTACAGTTGCATTTAATGAGAGGATTGTAAGCATTGTTATCGATTTTGATTGCATTTTTGATGGCTACACCAGAGCAAAGTTCGCCGCTAATGTTCCAATCTCGTTTCACTGGGATCCCCCAAGCCGCAAAGATGGAGTTCAAAGCACGCGCTGATGATGATCCACAACGGTTAAATGTTATATTAAAACTTAGGCCTTGTCAAGTGTTATAAAAGAAGAAGAAGAAGAAGAAGAAGACAGACCATCGTCGAGATGAGTAGTGCCTTTGGTTTTGTTTTGGGCTTTAACCACATGAACATAACCAGAATTACACAAGAACCAGACCATGAGGAGCAGAAACGCCGACTTCTGCTGTACCCTGGACATCGTCGGCGTCTAAAAACTAGATGCCGAAAGATGATACTTTCATTTTCAAAAAAGAGAAGAGACTTGTAATTATAATAGAGTAATGGTCTTTTAACCAACACATACTCCCTCATATAAGTCCCTTTTTACGAGGGCAAGACTTTGAAAGTATCAAAGCATGTGGTCTTCACGAGCGTGGACCTAGAGGGAGTTTCCGTGTTAATAGAGATTTCAACAATGGAGGTTACGTGCTCTGTACTTCAACAGTCACACCACTAGTGGACCTTTAGACACCTAACAAGACAATGATGGCTGAGGAATATTTATGTAAAAGTTGGGACCAAAGAAGTACGCTAACTACCTAAAACCCCTTTTTAATCTACCGAACTGTAAAAGGAAGGGTTCGAAACTCTGATAGCAGATTCATTAGTTGGATTATTCTAACTACCAAATCGAGAAAAACTCGATATTGCCTCTGGATACTTAACAAGCTGTATTATTACATGCGTGTATGTTTTAGTTACCAAAAAACGATTTCTGTTTTGATTCTTTATTCACTGTCAAGAACACAAGTTTAATAAACAAAGTAAGTAAGTACTGTAACTCATATTATTACAAACTCCATAAGTTTCAAGGTTTATGTTTCAGTCTCTAGTTGCCATCTTCGAGTTACGACTTAAAAGGATCCTTTAGGCAATATCTAGCTCCCACTTGTGGAACCGCTCATGACGCTCACAGCATTCTCGAATGTTCTGTCATCAACGTAGCCTGGCTTCTCATGGGCTTCAGTCACCTCCACATTCCCTGTCAACATAGCTATCACTCGAGACATTGTTGGCCGTATTGCATGATCTGTTTGCGTGCATAAGAAGGCAACTCCTATTACACGTTTCACTTCATCCTCATCACATTCTCTTAGATCCGGATCCATAATTTCCATATCACGCTTCTCTTGGTGTAGGCTCCATGCCTGCACAAACCAAAGACTAAGTTATCTATACCAAATTAAGCTGTTTTTTGTCCAAATATTAGTTAGATACCCATTCAAGAAGGTATTGCTTGTCATCATCCAATTCTGGAGACGAGTTGGGTCTTCCGCTCACAATTTCTAAAGCCACAATACCAAAGGCAAACACATCTGTCTTCTCCGTAAGATGTCCAAGCATCACATACTCTGGTGACAGATATCCACTGCAATGTAACATTCAATAAACTGTAAGTTTTTAAACCATTTCACAAACCAAATCTTATGTGAGGTTCTCAGGATATTTACATTGTCCCTTTAACTTGTGTACTCATGTGTGTCTTCTTATCATCATATAGTGTGGCCAATCCAAAATCAGAGAGTTTCGGGACCAGATTTGAGTCCAGAAGAATATTGCTTGCCTTCACATCCCTATGCACTATACGCGGATTTGACTCCTCATGCATATATGCCAAACCGTTTGCTACTCCCAAGCATATCTTAAAACGCTCTGACCAACCAAGCAGCAAACTCTTTTTCTCTGCCACAATCACACAATATGTAAGCTAATGCAACAGCTGTTTCTTACAAGTATGACACATGTAATTAAGATCTCATGAACATACTGAACAGAGCTTGATCTAGACTGTTGTTTGAGAGGTACTCATATACAAGCATGCGCTGTTTTCCCTCAATGCAGCATCCATACAGTTTAACAAGGTTGCGGTGTTGAACTGCTGATATAGTGCCAATCTCTGCAACAAATTGAACCTTTCCTTGCTTGGATGCAACTGACAATTGCTTCACGGCTATCTCTCTTCCATCGTTCAGTTTTCCCTGTTACCAATGGATAAATTCAGAGTATAGCCAATGAACAATTTTATAGACCTTCTATATTACATTGTGCTTCCTATAGTCACATTCTGTGTAGGGTCTTACCTTAAAAACAGGTCCAAAACCTCCTTCCCCAAGCTTGTTCGAAACATCAAAATCTTGAGTTGCAGTTTTGAGGTCTGAGTAACTAAAGGTGTAGGGCCTTATATGCAGACTTTGTAGCACTGCGTAAGAGTGTTTGGTTAAAATTAAGGAACCAGTTTGAAGGTTACAGTAGTTCACAGTTATAATTTTCTGTTACCTACAGCCTAAGGCTTTCTATTTACCTTCTTCATCGGCCGCCTTTTTTCTTTTCCTACGGATGATTAAGATGATAGCAATCACGAAAATGCTAATCAATCCTGCTCCTACGATTGTTCCTACAATAATACCAATTGCTTCTGTGGATTTCGAGGGTAACTTATTAGCTACAGTGGGTATGAAATCTGCAGAAAAAAATCTGTAGTGAGAAGAGACATTGGATTCTAGTAAAGATGATGAAACGTTCTGGTGTATACCTGGAACTGCACTGATAGCTGAGACTAATGGCCCATAAGTACCTTGATCAGGAATACAACATGTCCCTTTTCCAGCCCAAAAAAGATGAATTTCAAGGTAATTCTCAGATACATTTGCATTATATACTCTTTGAATTATACGGACACTAGAAGTGTTAGCTGTTCTAAGCAGATTAAAATCTTTTTCAACAAGCTTTCCCTGAAAAAAGAAGAAGTGCAGAGGTCAGAATGCATTTCTTCATGAAGAGTTGAGAGCAATGTAATAGTAGAGACCTGAACATATATGTCGAAAAGACGCCTCCCAAGATTTGTGTAGGTATTAGAGCTTTTTATTTGTATTTCAGCAAACTGAACTGTTACACGATAGCCTCCATTTTCTAGCCCCAGTCCATAATACCGTAAAGAAGATGCAGAGACTCTCGCTGATTGGAAAAGCTCTGAGTCTGAAGTATTTGAAAATTGTGTATTTGGAGGAGCTTTGGCAATGTATTTATTACTGCTACTCCCAGTAAATAGTCCTACGTTGCTGACTGCCCATCTCTTTGTTTTACTTACGAAAAAAGTAGCTGGTCCAATTGCCTCATTGTCCTTCTCATACAAAGCTCCACTACTTGACCTGATATCTTCGCCTCCGCAATTGACTGAGAAGTTGAAATCTGGAAACCAATGAAAACAGACACATCTTTACCAATGTATTGTCTAACATATGTGTTCCTAACATTGTTAATGCTAAAACTGAAATATTCACTTACATACTCCTTTTCCTCGATTGCAGCGGAAATCCTTCTGGAGGCAGGTTAGTCCAGGGAAAAGCCTTTTGACAAAAACACAAAGTTGTTTGCTTGTGAAATAGATATAACATAGAATATTAGGCAATAAGAACACAACAAGATTTAAGAAGTCACCTTTTGTTAGAACCTCCTACTGTAAAGTAGTTGGCAATCAGGTTGCTGCAGAATAATAAACTTTGATTTCAGCAGAAAACTACATATCATGTATTCATGAAATAGAAGCACATAGTTCTTAACTCACAGTCTCAAGTTTGGTAAGCGAACCCAAGAAGGAAGATTCCCTGATAAATCATTATATGACACATCTCTGCAAACAAAGCATTTTAAATTATATTAACATGTTTCTAGTAAATGGTACACAGTGAGAGAAGCGTTCCTCTTTTAAGTATATTTTGTTACTCACAGAGTCATAAGAGAGGTACTCTTTTGAGTGGGTAATGAACCAGTCAACTTGTTATCTCCAAGAATCCTAATTAAAGTTAACAATATGTATACTTAGTATCTCTGTAAATGAGTGGAATAAGATCATGTGATTGGATATATATGTTCTTACAAGTGAGTAAGCTGGCTTGAGTTAAAAAGAGAAGCTGGAATTTGCCCACTTAGTTTGTTGAAACTCAAATCACTGAAAGAACAAATGAATATCATCTCAGTTTAGTAATAAAAATGACAAAAGTTTCTGTCATCTTGTCTTTCATACTTACAGTTGTTGTAGCTGCAAGTAATCTCCCATATTAGAAGGTATTGTGCCTGTGAGATTATTGTTCCTTAATACTCTGCATAGTGTTTTACAAAATTGTCAAAATACAGATTATAGAGAAGAGCTAAAGGGGATCAGAATTTCTTACAGGGCACTTAGAGATTTCATTTCTCGGATAAATTGAAGAGAAGAGTTGCTATTGGATATATCACTTAGTATCCTGCATATTTTGATTTGAATCAGCATCAGAAAGTATAAGAAGTGAAGGAGAAAAGAGAACTTACAAATCTGTCAATGAAACTAGATTAGCAAATGTAGATGGAATTGGACCACTCCAATTAGTCCCCAGAATTCTCCTGCAGTAAAGTAAAGCTTGTTTCAACATAGAGAAGATAGTTTAAACACACAGAAAAATAAAACTGAATACTTGAAGAGCTGTAACATACAGAGTAGTAAGTTTGCTCCAATTTCCTATAAATTCTGGTATTTGACCTGTAAGTTGGACATCGTTAATCCAGCTGAAACGACATGAAAAATAAGTCAATTATGAGTATGCGTATGTTTCCAAATAAGCAGCCAGATACTATAAATCTTACACTTCTTCCAAGTCCTCAAAATTAGCAAATGATGAAGGCATTTCACCACTAACTCCTGAACTTCCAATGTACCTGTAACAAATATAAGAACCAAAAAGCTTAACTAACTGCATCTCATAAGCACTTCAGTCTATTTTGCATACACTTACATTTTCATTAGCCTTGTGCAATTTCCTATCTCAGGTGGTAGAGAACCAGAGAAATTATTTGAATCAATTGCACTAAGTTCGAAAATGCAGAGTATGTTAGAATCAATCTATCAAAACTAATTAGCCAGATGAAAATATGACCAAAATCCTTACAATGATCTTAAATCAGTAAGCAGTCCTAGTTCTTTGGGAAGTGGTCCAGACAATGCATTGGCACCAAAAGTCCTGAGTAATAAGAAAGAAGAACAAAGGGTTACATCTGAATACATTACAAGCTTGTCTGTGAATATCAAAGAGTTGAGTGCATTACATCCACTGCATTGCAGTTAAATTTCCAATGCCAGGAGACAGTGAACCAGTCAAGAGATTCTGATTAAGATTCCTGCCAATGTAAACAATATTAGTTCAAATTCCTTTGTTGTTAAGTAGGCCTAGGTAAGTGAAGAAGCATTTTACAGATTTGTGATGTAAACAAGAGTCCAGAGGTCATTAGGAATTGGTCCTGCAATATTCATAGCACGAGCCTTCCTGTGTGACACACGAATGAATGTATCTCCATTGTGAGTGAGGCAATGTATCAGGTAAAGGCAATTAGAGAGAAAGAGAGAGGTTTATACAGAGCTACGATACGGCAGATAGTGTCATCGTTAAAACTACAGTCACATTTGATGAGAGGATTGTATGATATGGTATCGATGACGACGCTGTCTTGTATGGCAACTCCACTGCATACTTGGCCACTTATGTTCCAATCCTTTGTCGCTGTTATATTCCACTTCCTAAAGATGTTGTTCAACGCACGAGCTGCATCATCATCATAAAGAATTGTTAACAACAACAACAACAAAAAAGACAAGTTGTCAATCATCATCTTATCATCACCTTCTTCAGGATCAGTAGTGGCTCTTCTGGTTTGGTTCTGTGATCGAACCACATGAAATAAACTAGACATGAACATAAACAAAAATGCGAGGGAGAGAGTCAGAGACAGTCTTGATCTCGTCATGGTCATGACCAAAATAAGTAGCCTAAAATTTGTTGTTGACAATTGTAATTTTGTAAGATGAGTTTCACTTCAGATTTATAAGTCTCAGGGACACTAAATCCACATCAGCCATTAAGTTACCCCTTTTTTGACGTTTGAGAAAAATCAAAATATACCACAAACGTAATTGTTGTTGATATACTAGCTAGCAAGTTGCCCCTCATACCAGTTATTCTCTGTATTGACTATAAGAAAAAAATTCCAAGTTTCAAGTTAGGAAAACTGGGTCACAGCCAAAGACAAAACTGAAAGACTTCACTAAAATTGCCTTCTAGACTCATGCCGTGTAATTCAAGAAATCAACTGTCTAAAAGGACAAAGTTACATATTTACTATTCTCTATGACTTTTCTTATACGTCATGTGGTGTTATTAATTCAATATCTTGATAGAGACAGCGCCTAGATTACTCCTCCCTGTAAAAAACAAATCTTGTTAAAGGAAATGAAGAAGTGAATTTGGGCCTTTCTGCTTCAAATATACAACAACTCAATTCAGTGAAGCCCACTTCAGATTCAGTCTCTTTCTCTCACCATCAAGCAAAAGGAATATTGCGGCGACCAAGCTGTGCAGACTGTGATACATGTCAATCTGTGATTGTAAATGGTTGAGTTATGCCTAGGACTAGTTTTGACTGTATTTCCAGAACAATGAAGATTAATTGAACAATGAACATTATGATAGGCTAGGGAAATTATAGAGGAGACATTTTCATCTTCCCTCCTTAATATTGAATCCAAGCATTGGCTTAGTGCTAGTGTCTCCGGGTATATTTCAGGGGAAGGCTTCACAAAGCTCGTGGAGAAGCTTGTGCCATTTGTTAGAAAGTTGCTGAAAGAGGATGAACTTGAGGTGTCATCAAATGTATAGTCAATTGGGTAGCCGGTTTTAAGGTGGAATCATTGACCTCAATATGTCCTAATAGCATGGCCACCACTCGTGACATTGGTGGTCTCAACGCATGAGATGTCTCCAACTTCATACGTTTCACTCCTTCCATGTTATATTCACTTAGCTTATCATCAATTAGTTCAATGTCGCAATTTTTCTCGCGTAGATTCCATGCCTGTATACACCAGATACACAAAAATTATTGGCCTTTTTAAATTAATGATTGTCTCCAACTTCCACTATATGTGGATAAGTAAGGACACACCCATTCAAGAAGATATCTTTTTTCCATCTTCAACTTCTCATCAGAGTGTTTCCTCCCACTCACTAACTCAAGAGCCACAACACCAAAGACATAAACATCCGCTTTCTCGGTTAGATGTCCACGCATGCCATAGGCGCAAGATATCCACTACATTCATACAAATAACATACATATGTTATTTATCCGTAGTTAAAACCACTCCTATATAGCAATTATTGAGAAATTATAATAACTATTTATAAGCAACTTAACATCATTTCTTATTCTTTCATTGACCCTGATATAGTTTTAAGAGGATTTGAAGAAACACATTTGACATAAAATGTACTCACTTGTTGCAAATCTAAGTATCCTCCAAACTAAGATGGTATTGTCCCAGTGAGATTGTTGTTCCCTAATACTCTACGACATATATATCATGATCAGAGTTAATTTTTACATAACGAAGGAAGGAGAAAAAGTTTAACATCAAAATAATCTGATCATGAATTGGGGTGAAGGTTGAATCAAATCTGCATTACAACATACTTTGAGATTCCATGTTTTTGATAAATAGTGTTCAGCTAGTAGATTTTATCGCTGGGCCTCCGCAGTTGATCGAACAAGTCGATAGAGAGAGTCTTTAAACAAAAAAGTTTCCAATAGAACATTCAAGCATTGTCCATGTGTTTACTCATGACACATGGAGAACGTTGGTTACGAGGATATGTCTTTGTTACACTTACAAATTCCTTTGCCTCGATTGCAGGTGAATTTCTTCTGCAAACAGTGTAGTTCCCTCAAGCAGCAAAGACTGAGTTCAAAGCACCCGCTATGCTTAATATTACCAACTCATTAATAATTGATAATTTTATTTTCCAACAATTAAGTTGATAACGTTTGATGTATAGTTAGGTAGCAGTTTGGTTTGTCGAGTACATGAAGAAGAATTATTTGGTTAGGTTTATTTTTTCTAATTTGGATTGATTTTGGTTTGGATTTCAAATTTTTAAAACAAAATAATAACAATATTCAAAATATCAGCATGCTTCTAATAAACTAAATAAATAGGAATTAAGAAAAGCTTTCAAATTCTAGTTATAGTGCGGGTATAATTCTAATATTAACTATAGTGAAAATATATTTGAATCAAATCATTAACTACTAGAAGAATTGGCAATTGGTGATTATTATAAGGGTGAAACTAATGAAAATCAATAGATTTTTCATAATTAAATAAATAATCTAATTTATTTTAAAAAATTATTCTAATTTTACATATTTCTACATGTCAGTTGATCGGATACCCATTCGGGTATCAGTATAGTACCGTGTATTATCCGATATTCAAGGTTATAGCTGAAGAGGATCCATCGAATATTTTTTTCGATTTCGAGTACCACCCGATATCCGTTATTTTGTATCGGTTTTGGTTCCAGATATTTTGTGCAAGACTAATATCATCGATACAGAATTACAGAAATTGTTACACTCAATCAAAATGAAATGGTCAACATAATAACAATATTAATATCTAATAATATTATAAAGTTGCACCGAAAATTTGTTTCTTTTAGCTCATGTTCGGTTTTGTGCTACTGTTAGATGAGATAATGTTAAGTTCTCAAAGACAAACCGTCGTCGGGATGAGTAGAGGCTCCTGTTTGGTTTTGTGCTACAACCAAACCATAACATGACAATAAGCAGATAGTTCGGACCAGAACCTGAAAAATCTGTAACCTGCACAACAAAACGAGATGAAGTTTCAACTCTTTTTTTGGAAAAAATGTGGTTTTAAATTTGTACTACTGAATAGACAATGGTTGTTTATTAAAGAGATATTTTGACGACAAAGAACGAGTCTCAACAGCTTTAACTGAGTGAGAAAATTATTGCTTCTTGATCTTCAACCACATAAGTCAACATCAGGTTGTTAACAGGTGTGTGAAAAGACTTACTACATGCATGACTTTGTTAGATGCTACGAAGTTGCCTCTACCAATTATTCTGCATTGACTATAAACAAGTCTTCTATCTTCTGCTTGGGGCTTAAAAACAAACAAGAAAGAACATATGACTTTTATTTGCAAGTTGATGTTTTGTCTGGGAGCCACAAAGACATGTCTTAAAAGACATGTTTGTCATCTTCATATGCACAAGCATCTCCATCGTTAAATTTTTATCTTGTAGCCACAAGGCACAAAGCTTAGAGCATCTGCAAAGGAAGTATCTTACTAGAATCTCTTCTAATTCGTTGGTTTGAAATATTGTATTCGATATTTCAACTCGACGAATTTGAAGTCAATTTTTGAAAGAAAAAAGAAAATCAAACTTATAGATTATTCAGAAGGAAAATAAGAATTAAAAATCGATCTTTCAAAATCGATTTGACTTTCAAATGTAGAAATATTATCAATATAAAATTAATAGAATATTCAATTGGCTAAGTCAATGCAAAATATTTTGTTTTTTTAAAAGTTAATATTAAATTGAATGTTTAATTAACCAACCGTGAGTTCCATGTTTAATAAACTATTTTTGTAACGGTGGTCAACAGTTTTCAAAAAGAAAAACAGGTCAGCGCCCAATAAAAGTTAGGCAAAAGAGAAAATAAATTTGTGGGCTGACGATTCGAGCCCAATAACAAAATATATGGTCGTGGGCCAAAGACATTAGCCCAATAGTAAAAATAAAAGTTCGTGGGCTGGAGATTTGAGCCCAATATTTAGAATGGTGATTGTTTGTATGATCCGGTTTCTAAACCCATCCGAGACTCCTTATGATTTTGTACCGGCGTATCTCGCCGGCGCAAACCCTTTCAGACGTGTCTCCGCCGGGAATAAGAAGAATCAATCGCAAATCGCCAACGTCTCTTCCCATGGTGGTTTCTCCCTCCAATGCCCATCAGTAACCCAAGGAAACGGCCAATCTGTGTCGCCCGATCGTTTCTCAGCAGCCACGCAACGAAAGCAGAGCTCTTTCAGGCTGTATCTCGTCTAGAGGAGTTAACGAAACAAGGGATTCGATTACCCTTTGAAGTTCTTACGTCTTTGATTCAGCACTGTGGAGACACGAGGTCTCTGAAACAAGGCAAATGGATTCATCGTCACTTGAAGATTACTGGATTCAACAGACCCAATACGCTTTTGTCTAATCATTTAATTGGAATGTACATGAAATGTGGTAAACCTATTGATGCGTGTGAAATTTTTGATAAAATGCATCTCAAGAACTTGTATTCGTGGAACAATATGGTCTCTGGGTTTGTCAAATCAGGGATGATGGTGCGTGCACGAGTCATGTTCGATAGTATGCCTGAGAGAGATGTTGTATCGTGGAACACAATGGTCATTGGGTACGCTCAGAATGGGAATCTTCACGAATCGTTATTGTTTTATAAAGAGTTGAGGAGATCTGGAATCAAGTACAATGAGTTCAGCTTCTCTGGACTTTTGACGGCATGTGTGAAATCAAGGCAGCTTCAGCTCAATCAGCAAGCTCACGGGCAGGTTCTGGTTGTTGGGTTTTTGTCAAATGTTGTGCTTTCGTGTTCCATCATGGATGCTTATGCGAAATGTGGTCATATGAAAAGCGCAAAAAGATGTTTTGATGAGATGGCAGTGAAGGATATTCATATTTGGACCACTCTGATCTCCGGATATGCTAAAGTCGGGGATATGGAAACGGCTGACAAGTTATTCTGTGAGATGCCAGAGAAAAATCCAGTCACTTGGACTGCATTAATTGCTGGATATGTTAGACAAGGTTCAGGGAACCAAGCGCTTGAGCTTTTCAGAAAAATGATTGCTTTGAGAGTTAAACCAGAGCAATTTACTTTCAGCAGTTGTCTCTGTGCCTCTGCGAGCATTGCATCTCTTAGACACGGGAAGCAAATTCATGGCTACATGATTCGAACCAATCTTAGACCCAATGTGATTGTTATCTCTTCTTTGATAGATATGTATTCTAAATCAGGGAATTTGGAGGCCAGCGAGCGGGTTTTCAATCTTTGTGATGATAAGCGAGACTGTGTTTTGTGGAACACGATGATATCTGCATTGGCACAGCACGGGCTTGGCCACAAGGCCTTGCGAGTGCTTGATGACATGATCAAATTCAGAGTCCATCCAAATAGGACGACTCTGATTGTGATTCTCAATGCCTGTAGTCATTCAGGTCTGGTAGAGGAAGGAGTTCGGTGGTTTGATACAATGACTAGTCAGCACGGGATTGTTCCTGATCAAGAGCATTACGCATGTTTGATAGATCTCTTAGGTCGTGCCGGTTGTTTCAAAGAACTGATGGGCAAGATTGAGGAAATGCCTTTTGAACCCAACGAGCATATTTGGAATGCAATCCTAGGAGTATCTAGAATCCATGGGAACGTAGAACTGGGAAAGAAAGCAGCAGAAGAGCTGATCAAATTGGACCCTGAATCGTCTGCGGCATACATATTGCTGTCAATTATTTATGCAGATCGTGGGAAGTGGGATTTAGTAGAGAAGCTGAGAGGGTTTATGAAGAAGAGAAAGGTGAACAAAGAAAAAGCCGTTAGTTGGATTGAAATCGAGAACAAAGTTGAAGCTTTCACAGTCTCAGATTGGTCTCATGCTCATACTCGGAAGGAAGAGATCTATTCCATTCTGCATAATCTGGCTGCACTTATGGAAGAAGAAGCTTCAAGAACATGATCTGATACATCATTGAACACGTGCAATTTTTCTTCCCAGGATTGTACACTGTTAAAGCCTGCAAAAGAGCAGGGATTTATACGCCTTATGATGATTTCGTTTTAGTTTTAGAAGTTGTGATTCTTAACAGAGCTAGAAACTACAGTGGTCGAATTCTGTTTTAACCTTCTCTTCCAAATTTTTTGTTTAATAAAGAAGCAAAAATTAAGCACATTTTCTTTAATTCGACTACATAACTCGGACATAAGATGTTTTTCTTCTGGTTTGTTTCCAATTAGGTAAATTCGGAGTTATTACAGAACAATGGAGACAGCAGGTTTGATAAAGGGACCAATACAACTTGAAGACGAGCAATAAATGTGAAGTAGACAATACTTATGATGTCTCAATCAAACCCAATAAGGCCACTGTGCAATATAACCCGGTTCTGTCTGTTAAACCAGTCACCAAATTTGATTCATTCATCAGGGCTGTGTAGTAGACTCACAATCCAGTTCAAGTCTCTCTTGCATCCATCTTTGGAACAGTAAGGCGTCAAGAGAAGTTTTGACTGAAGCTTTTGCAGAGTCTCGTAGATACAATTATGATCTCTACGATAGAACTACAACCTTGCTCAGAATCCACATCACCAAAGAGAACTCAAACGCAAAGAGTGTATGGAGCAATCCCCTATCGAGAGCATATCCATAAATTGTAATCCCCTTATTATTATATCGCAGGTATTCCACTGCAATGTAACTCCCATTATCAAATTTCGTTGCATGTTTATTTGGAAAAAGAAAAAGAAAGAAAAGAAGAGCATGCAACGCACCTAGAGCTTGCCTAGCCTGAAAAGAGCAAGATAGATCCAGTGAGGGAGAGACGTTGATTAATATGTTTTCGGATGAGTCAGTGTCACTCTCGGGTGATACGGATTCAGAAGCACATGTCAAAGCCATGTGCCACCTAGTCGCAATACACACTACTCCTTGAGCTCTGTGTGTGATTCTTGCAGCACCCAACATACACAAGGAGAATCCACTTAGCTGTACTGCAGAGCACACCTAGAAATAGAAGAATATGTATGTTGCATTAAAAGAAGAGTGCTGAAACTAAATAGCTATTCAACAGAGCTTAATAGATGAATTACCACCAAATCACCAAAGCTGAGGAAAGTCTTCTCAGACTTTGAGCCAAGAACCAACAGTAAGGCCACAAACTGACTGCCACTTATCACAACAAAGGATGCTACGATGAAGAACCTGTACCTGTGACTTGTAGCCGACAACTGTTTCTTGATCCTCACATGTTCCGAACATACATCTTCTACGGTTTCCCATCCACATCTATCAAACATCTTGTGCAGCCCTCGAAACCTAAGTATCTGCAGCTCACAGGTCAACCGGAACAGAATACAAACAAGCAAGAACACTCCTGTGCGATAAACCCATGATAATAAGACGAGCAAGAACATTATAAAGTTCAATGCCACACCAGATGACTTTATGGAAGGAAATGATACTTCTGGGCCGGAGGAGAAAAATATGATCTTATGCACAAGTTCCACAAGGAAAGAAGGTAAAAATATGAAGGCTAGGGAGCGTAAAGCCTTGTCAAGTTCATGTGAATATTTAAGTCTCAGCAAGGTGGAATCATCAAGAAATAGAAGCTTTTTAAAATTATATATTCTGAAGAAAAATAGTAGAATCAAGAAACTGATGATGGCCAGTCCAGACTCCGGAAATTGGACAAGCACATTGAATGAGTTGGCATCCATAACTGATGAAGGCAGGGTTCTAGGAATTTGGACATACAGACAACTTATGGGAGGGACTAGTAAGGTGAAGACTACAAACACCAAATAGGATACAGCTTTACCAGAAGAGGAGGAGTGATCCAAAGCACACCACTTGAAGAGAAGACGGAACTTGTACAAATCATCAGTAATCAAGGGTTCTGAATATTGCAAGGGTGTGCAAGAGTGATGGGGCAGGTGATCAAGAAAGTATCCATCATCACAAGGATTCATATTCTTCCAAATAAATCAAGGGGTTGAGGGCTCACCTAAGTTATATATAGAAGGTCAATGCGAAGAGAGAAAGTCGCAACTCAAGTGACTACACCTGCATGTAATGCTCCACATAATATAGATGTTAGGGATCTCCTCACAAGCTATGGTTTATCAAAAAAAAAACTAAAGAAAAAGAAAAGCAAGAGTAGCTTGCTTTATCACATGAAACTAAGAACCCTCTCCCTCACATACATTAAATACTTTTAGGTAATCAACTTGGCTCTGTATATCTTTCCCCAAAAGGTAACTCTTTTCAAGACTTAATTTAATTCATGCAGTTGAGAAACACGAGCAGTGCAACACTTTTCATCTACAACAAGATTTGCTTATAAATTTCTGCTTGCCTCTGTTGGGAGGAGTTATATCAGTTTACGTAGAAATCAAAACACGGTTTCCTGTTTTGTAAGAAAAAGACATTACATCATAAATCAGAGATTTAAAACTTTATATCCTCTTTTTTTTTGTCAGATGTCATTCTTCAAGACAGTACCTTGGGACTGGTTATCGACAAAATTTGGACTTCATACTTTCTTCCAACGAACCAAAAACCACTGCAAACAGTCCTGTAACTGCAAAAATCAATGGACAATCAGTTGTCTTCACATTGGCAACTTACAGCGGGAGTTTGGAATTTCAAAGTTTTTTGTGAGATGAGATGAATAGAATCAAAGTTTTTTGCAGATTTATGAATCAGGAAGTGAAGATTTTTTCAGGAATTTGAGGAACCGAGCAAAATGACTGACCTAAGAGGGGACTATCTTTCTGCTGCAATGATCCTTTTATAAGCAACGTTCCTGGCATCTGTTGGAACACCTGTTAATAGAAGTTTCTCTCCATCAAACACTGATTTTAAAAAGGTGAAGGCAATCTTTAGAGACTTCGTAAACCAAATCCTAACAAACCAGGATGCGGAAAGATAGATTATCTTCAGGGACTTGCAAGCTGGAGGCATCTAGTAGCTGTTTTTCATATGTGGGGCTTCTCATACTATCCACATCTTTAGTGCCATTTGAGATTTTGTTGCACTGGTCACTGGACACAACAATCTGCATAACAATAAAGGGAACTCTGTTGAGCTTGAGATATTCTACCAAAAAAATGGATGGAGAGACAAAACCATACAGCTCTCGAGCACTTACGTCAAGAGAAAATGTAGAAGAGTTTAATTTGCACGAGGCACCATAGCTCTTGAAGAATTCTTCAACTGAATGCAGCACATCTACAGCAGTGTACTGCCGTTTAATGCCCTATAAAACACAAATTTACCATGAATAATGTAAGGCTCAACTAAAGTCTGAAATCTTTTATATAGTAACCAAATTCATTTTACCTGAGCTTGTAAAGGATGACAAAAGTTAAAGGTCAATTACCTCGAGCATAAAAGAAAGCACGCTCTTTCTGACTACGGGAGGTGCGATAATCTTCCTAGCTGTGGGCATGAAGGACCAAGCGAGGCCCCAACGGGATGTTTGGCCTTGGATGAACTCAGTAGTCTTCACAATTGTAACACCCACTTCCCAGAGCTTAGATATTAAGAATTTGAGGTTACCCTTCTTCCCAAGCATTGAAGTGTACCACCTAATGTAGAACATGATTGCAAAACGATAAGTTTTGAAATCGAGAATGTGAAAGATTCAAAGGTTTATTTGGGGTACAGTTACCTGAATCTTTGCCTTAGTATAACACTATCTTCGATAATACGGGACACAAAAGCTTGCTCCCCACCATTGCAGACCATCTCCTCAGGAGTTCCACCACATGAAGTTTTAGGGTTAAGGCCTGCTTCTTCAAAAGTCTCGAAAAATGGAGGATTGGACATACAAAAGTCAAATGTTTCATTTTCCTTGACAACCCCGAGTAGTACAGCTGATTCAATACAGCTCTTGTTGTCATCTACAAGAGAGTCAGAAAGAACCGTGGGGGACAATGTGGATTCCAAAGGCATGGTTTTCTCATTCTCTCTACTTTCAACCTCAGGGAAAGAGGAACACTGTGGAAGAATCTTAGATTCTCTAATCTCAATAAGGTGTGAGATATGGGGATTACTTTTGACATTCTTCTCTGCCCATTCCAGAGCTACATCAGTAAAATCTAGTACAAAAAAAATTGGCACTCAATTGAGTAATAAAGAAGCTATGCATAATAATGCAAACAGAACTATGATAAAACAAGCAGAAACCTGAGCCAACAAAACTCCAACCGAAAAGGGATGCACCGAGGAGAGGATAAATGCAATTGGCCCCTGTACCAATGTCAAACCCCTTTACTTTACTTCCATCACCACCCAAACTTTGAATGATATCAGAGGATAAAAGATCATTGATCCAATGGATATAATTGGACCTATTAGGAACAGCTGGGCAAAGCTGTCCATCCGGAATCCACCTATATATATAAAGGACTTTCTTAAATCTAGTTCCTTAGTACTGTGAATGATAAAGCCAATGACTTTCTTAAATTTAGTTCCTTTATACCGTGAAAGATAAGGACTTTCGTAAATCTAGTTCCTTTGTACTGTAAAAGTTGAAATTTCTAACTGAAACTTACCAGTTGACGCCATGATCATGTAAAAGGAGGATACGAGTGAGTTCTCGGGTTGCATTGTAATCGGTCCAATCAATGCGAGGTCGACCACCGGAGAAGAAAACAAAGGGCTTGAAAGAAGGGTAAAGAGACGCCAAGGAGGCAAAATCAGGGGGATTATCGGAATATCTATTTCTAGGTTGCTTAGTGAATCCAGCTTCTGACCGACCTCTCTTCTTCCCTTTCCCCATCGAAACTACTCCGAGTGAAAAAACAACAGGCGGTGAACTAAAACCCAATATGAAGAAGACGTTCAAAGCCTCTGTGCCAGTTAGAGAATTTGATCCGGTACTGTTTCGAAATCAATAACCGGTTCCACGGTTACCATCAACCGGTTTGGGTTAATATTAAATTGTAGTTAATATATGGGCTTGGTGAGCCCATTAAAAAGAAAAGGGCTAGATAAACAGGCCCAATTACAAAGTGAATGGGTCATGGTTGCCCTAATTCCTACGCCGTCTTTTTCTCACAAAAATTGATGACGTGGCAGTGATAGGGTTTTACAGATATCTCACAGATATAAATTGACGCCAAGAGAGAGAGAGAGAGATCTGATCGGTGAATTTGTTCGTCGGAGAAAACAAAGAGAGAGAGAGAGAGAATTTTGATGAGAATGAGTGGTGGTGATGAAAACAACGGTGGTGGAGAGAGACTGAAGGGATCAGTGAAGTGGTTTGACTCACAAAAAGGGTTTGGTTTCATCACTCCAGATAATGGTGGTGAGGATATCTTTGTTCATCAATCGTCTATTAAATCGGAAGGGTTTCGTAGTCTCGCAGCTGATGAATCTGTTGAGTTCGTGGTAGAAGTTGATAACACTGGGCGTGCGAAAGCTGTTGATGTTTCTGGACCAGATGGTGTTGCTGTTCAAGGAAATAGCGGTGGTGGAGGCGGTGGTCGCGGTGGTTTTGGTGGTGGTGGTGGACGTGGTGGATATGGAGGTGGTGGTGGACGTGGTGGATATGAAGGAGGTGGTTATGGAGGTAGAGGAGGAGGTGGTGGACGTGGTAATTGCTATAAGTGTGGTGAAGGAGGTCACATGGCTAGAGAGTGTTCTCAAGACGGTGGTGGTGGAGGAGGAGGAGGAGGATACAGAGGCGGTGGTGGTGGCGGCGGAGGAGGAGGAAGCTGTTACAGCTGTGGAGAGTCAGGACATTTTGCAAGAGATTGTACAAGTGGTGGTCGTTGAAGCACATTGAAGAAGAAGAAGAAAGGTTAAAGATTGATCCTTTTCTGCTTCTTCAGTCTTATGAATCAATCTTTATCTATCTTTGGTGTTATGTTTATGGAATTAGTGATTTGAAATTAGGAGTTTGTGGTTAATGGTTGTTGTGATGAGTGTGAGAGGCTACATTGTTAATCTAGAATCACTTTGTTTGTGTCTCTGGTACTTGATAATGAAAGATCTGGCTTTATTCTGAAAGAGACAAAGTTGAGATCTTTGTAGACTGTGATTGTTGTGATGAATATACAATCACTTTGGCTATGAAATGATCCATAAAGTAAGGTTGATTAGAGAAGGAAGCACTGTAATGGACAATGGATGCAATGGTAAGGTACTAAGCAGTGTAACTTATCATAACAAAATCCAAAGCATAATTGCACTTCTAATTGTCATTTGTAGCATTACTTATTCGGGTCAAATGATCTATTTTTGGGCTTCAATGTTAAGAGTATGCATGTCTGGGCCTCGTGAGCCCACTAAATTCAGGTACACGACAATAAAATTAAATTATTTGGGGAAAAAATAGAAGATACAAAATAATAATATTTGAGCCACAATACCCTTCACTTTATTAGATCATTTTCAGATTACCTAAAAATGTTTTTATATTATTTAAAATAAAGTTAGATAGAATAATTCAACGGTAAATCTAACGGCTGAGAAGTCTTCTGCAAAGAAACCCTGACCGTCCAGATCAAAGCTGGCCCACCTCTTCCCTTTAGTTTCTCGAAAAGGAAATAATAATACATTCTCAAATATTAGCATTTTTGGTCCAACTCTTCTTTTATAATTAAAACTAGTATTTTGCATTATAATCTGAAATCCAAAATCCTGAAATTGATTGGATTTGAAACGAAACCATAACAGTATATGTTTGGGTTTAGAATAATAAAATAGTTGACGTGGCAGTGATATGGTTTGCAGAGATATAAGAGCATCCGTAATGGGAGAACTCTTCCGGGTCTCCTAACAAAAAAAAAAAAAATTAAAAAAAGGAGCCAATCCGGATTCGCCACGTGGCGAACCCAGCTCTTAAAATGTTTAAGGTTTGCCATGTGGCGAACCTAGATTGGTTCCCCTTTTTAATTTTTTTTTTGGTTAGGAAACCCCTAAAATTCTCGCAGCACAGATGCTCTAAGACACAGCGTTTGCTTCATGCAAGAGAGAAACATATCTCATCAGAGATAACGAGAAAGAGACTCAAGGGATCTGTGAAGTGGTTTGACTCACAGAAACGGTTTGGTGAAGAAGGTCACATGGCTAGAGACTGTTCTCAAGGTGGTGGTGCTGGAGGAGGATACAGCTGTGGAGAGTCAGGTCATTTTGCAAGAGACTGTACAAGTGGTTGTCGTTGAAAGCCAAACAAACACCTTGAACAAGAAGATTGATCCTTTTCTTATTCACTTCTATCAATTTATCTTTTCTGTTTTCTTTATCTAATTAGGGACTTTGTGGTTATGCTTCTCTGATGAGTGTGAGAGAGAATGATGAGTCCCGACCTATCGGTCCGCACGCGGACAGCGAATTAGACGAAAGACCAAGTTGCGGAACACAAGGACCGACCCGAGTACCGACCATCGATCTAGGGATCACCACTAGGTCCAAGACGGCTTCCCGGAATATGCAAACAAAGTGCAACACGTACGCTACCAAGTTCCTACAGTCGTATGACCTTCGGTCATACGACCAGCCCAACCACGACCCGAAGGAGGTTATCCGAAC
The DNA here is from genome assembly GCA_023374145.1 of Lepidium sativum. Taxonomy (NCBI): domain Eukaryota; kingdom Viridiplantae; phylum Streptophyta; class Magnoliopsida; order Brassicales; family Brassicaceae; genus Lepidium; species Lepidium sativum. Next base: position 86,036 of record JAKUCM010006366.1, read on the forward strand.
GGTCTTCACCATCTCGAGGTGAAGACCCTAAGCCGTTAAGGAAACTGGGCACTCTTTTTCCTCACCTTGGTTTTGTCCCAAGGGAGGTTTTAACGAGGTCAGGGCACTTAGCGCATGGGCGCGCACCCCCAAGTGACGCACCCATCTCTATCCGTTTCCTTCTAGCCGTTAGATAATTCTAGCTGTTATGTATACGGACCTGTTATCCTTCCGCTTGTTTTATGTCCACGTGTTTAGGGCTTCTTTTCTTTCTTTCTTTCCTATAAAATGGACCATTGTGCAATTGTTTTGAGGTTAGCCTCTTTTGAATGAAAATCTGTTTTCTCTTCTCGTTGCGTGAGACTCGCACCGAAAACCTTAGCCGCCGTTGAACTGGGTTCCCGACGGCTAAGTTAGACCGAATCGTGAGTAAAGCCATCACTCACATGTCGTCTCTCGATCCATCCGTTCCCTTTTTCTTTTCGCATCGCATCCATGCCTCGGAGGTCTCGGTTATCGCTAACTCGAGCTTCATTTCCTTCTCGTTTAACTTTCGCGGCATTTCCGATCTTTTCCTCATTTTTACCGACAAGATGTTTGAACATAAAACCCCTCCTTGATCCTTGTGACGCATCAGAGAGGCTACATTGTTTATATTTCATTACTTTGTTGTGTACTCATGAAATCTCTCTCTTATGATGACTTTGAGGTTCATGATAATGAAAGGATTTAGGCTTCATTCCAAAAGCTTTTCTTTTTTTGATTCTCCATTACAAAAGAACAAGAGACAAGTAGAGAGATCTATATAGAAGCAAATGTAAAAAAAGAACACATGACTAGCTAGAGTTTAGTTTAGTGAAACACCAATTCAAAGGCCACGAGTGTGGTTGAAGTGAGGATGGCTGATTGGAGGTGGTGAGGAAGCCATAACTGTTGATGGAGTAGTGGGACATTGGTAACATTTGGTGAAGAGACCAAAAGTGTCAATCTGATGAACAAAATTGATCATACTAGCCCATCCACCGAACCCGAATCCGACTATAAACACCCACACAACTATGAATGCATTGATGGTGAAAGCACCAGTCCATCGTCCAAGAAACTTTGGAGGTTGTTCAACAGCGTTTTCACGAGCTGCAGAGGATCTGAATGTGAAGATATGAGCAAGTGCAGGGATGATGTAGACAGTGAAGCTAACGAGAAGTGATCCAACAGTTGAGTTTATCGGACCAAAAAATGGGAATATGATTGCTAGAAACCAAATTGGTATCACCACAGGAAGTCTAGCAGCTGCTCGTTTACACATGCTTCGACACTCATGAATCCCAATTAGCTTCTCCCACACAAAGTAGAGTGGAGTACAAGCAAAACCAAATGTGATGAACTGGTGAATGAGCATGAGAACTACTGCAAAGTCACGGTATAGGTTCTTTGGAAGAAGAGCAAATGCGTTTGAATGGTTTAAAAGCATATCACCAAAGGCCCAATAAACTGCAGAAGCTGAAGGTAGTGTCAATGTCAACACATAGAGTGTTGCAAATAAGTATATAGACTTGAACTTCTGAGGCTTCCACATAGCATGCATTACCTCACTGCACAAACACAATGTCACAGAGTGAGTGAATTGTCATTTTCATTACTAATGAGTAATTACGGTTTTACCCTCAGGAAAAGAGACAAAGGACACATACACAGTAACAGCATGTCCACCGAATGTGTATAGAATGTTTGTAGCTCCTGTGAAGTACAATACAAGCTTGCTTGGTCCTGAATGCTTTACTCCTTCTACCTATTACATTCATTAAAAAAAGAAAACTCTAAATTATTGAGATATTATTTTCTGCAATTAAAACCTTGTCTGACACCAATGTTATAGGGTTCTGTAATATAGTGGGACCAAGGACCACATGTTGCTTGAAACCTAAGGGTCAAGATTAAAAGACATTAGAAAGCAGACAACTTTGTTGATGTTTTTGAGTACCCTTTAGCTACAACAATGACAGCTATCAAATCTTTTTAACCAACCATCAAGTAAGTTCATTACCTGTCCATGGAGGATTGATGCAATGGTGAGGTACCAAGCAGTGTAAGTTGTCATAACAAGTCCAAGAAAAGACCAGATCCTGTAGTTGTGGAATGATGGAATGAAGACTGTTGTTGCACAACATGCTCCAAATATGTATGTCCATGTCCTCTTGTCTAGATTGTCATTTATGTAATAGATGTTGCTGCAACATTCAATCATTAAACCACATTGATCAGTCATCAATCCTGAAGAACTTCCTCAAAGCAATAAAGGATTATAACGATACCTGGCACAAGCTATGAGTTGAATGACAGATCCAAAGAGAAGGAAAGTGCAGTTAAATGCTAAACCAACATTCCTCCAATGCTTCCCAAGCAACCCATCAAGAACCTCGAACCACTGCACAATCCCAATCTCAAATCAATAACTTTTTTTTTTGAGAAAATAAGAACTTTGAGATATAGAGTTATGAAAAGAACCTGAATGACATGGTTTCTGAAGTTAACTTTCTCTCTTTCCTTTCTGGTTCTGTATTCAACATAGAGAATACTAATGAGGTAAGCAGTCCAACTACCTAATAGACCATAGAAGAGCTGAAACAGAATCCCTGAAAGCATTCCTAGTTGTGAGAATGAGTATGGTAGTGTCAACAACACTTGAGCCACCTGCAAATTCAAACACATTCATCAGAGCTGTTTCATTTCATCTGAGAGTGTTTGTTATATATGTAAAGAAGAAACAAAACTAAACCTGGTTGGAAGCACAACTGAACCAAGCATCATAAGTAGAACCACCATGCCAAAACATGTCAGATAATTTAGATTTGATGTCTGAAGGTTTGCCTTCACTTTCCATCTCAACATAGTTGCCAACAACAACAGTTTCTGCAGCTGTCTCACCGTTCTCCATCTCAATGATGTTCTTCTTCTCCTGCTGCTTCTCTTTTGTGTTAATGAATGAATGGAGTAAGAGTGTAAGAGTGAAGTGAATGGAGAGAGACAAAGAGAGATATATAAAGAGAGAGAGAGAGATATGGAGAAGAAAGAGTGTGTAAACAGAGAGGGAGACACGGAAGGAGAAGTTCAAGGCAAGATGATGAAGAAGGAAGCAGCTTAAGTTTGATAGCTACTTGTGAGAGTTTATGTTTCGGGAGTCACAACCACTTCCAATCTATTCTTTTATATCTTTCTTTCTATCTCTCTCTTTATGTATTTCTACTACTACAGTTTTACTCCATTCAAGTTTTTTTCTTGGAACTTATCTCTATATTTATTTATGCTAACCAATATTGTAATAACTAATAAATAAATAAAAACTTTAGTACTCCATTTATTTAAGTTTGAAAATGTTTTGAGCCTATTTTAAAGATTTTCTGCACACAAAAAAAAACCTTTAAGTCACTAGTTATTGTACTTATATCTTCCACTTTCAAGTCTATAAAATCAATAATGGTATCCATATAAATTTATTGTTTCCACTGATAAAATTTTAAAGAATAAGTATGAAATTTTTTATTTTGTCAAGTAGTTAGTCTATATATGCAGTCTTTCACACTAGAATTTAATTCTAAAGAGTTAAAATCCGTGCATGAAAAATTTTAAAAAGATTTTATATAATATATCAAATTATATCGACTTAATTGAAAATTAATAAGTGTAGTAGTACAAAAAGAATTGAAAATACATCTAAAATTATAAAATATTTTTAGAGAATTAATTTGATTTTAGAAATAAAACTGAAATTGAAAAAAATGGCAACTTGATTGTCTTTTTGACAGAAAATCTTTGTTTTATTTATTCTAACTTTGTTTATTTTTGGCTAAATTTTGTACTGTAAATTAAGTGGTGATTAGTTGTTTTTATCAACAAATTTATTAGCCTAATCACATGGTTTAGAGGAAAGTCACGTTTTGGTTGCACGAGTGGTCTTTCGTTTCTCGAGCATTACTATTATTCTAATAAGCTAACTCGTTTAACTAAATATTTTTGGCTATAAGTTGAGTATTCGATATATTAACTATATATAATAAGAATTTTTCATTTATAAAGAAATAGAAAATGAATGATTTGATAAGAAGACAAAACTTTGAATGAAAAAAATGAAAAATAGTACATTAATATTCTCCTATGATTTGAAATGAACAAAACATTTGTAAATCTCGATGATATACTCATAGAAGAAGTACTTTTGTAGTATTTATTGTTCTTTAGATTTTCTTTTGATGATTTTTATCGAGATTCTACTGTCTCTGCACTGCTCTATTTACAGCTGTAAATAATAATGGATTTTCTTCTGTCAATTTCAATAATTGTTATACCAAAAAAACTACTTTACTTTTCTGTTATGTAATTATGTAAGTTATAGTAAAAGAAAAACCATTCATATGTTTAGTTTTAAACAAAACATCAGTAAACTTAAGCATTATTTTTCTTAAATTTTTATTATTTAATTATTTATAGGCCACAAGTTGAATTTTTATTACATGTCTACAGAAATATTCACTTTTATCTTAATAAAAATATATAAAAATCACTCTTGATAGTTCACATATTTTCACCAAGGATTATTATTTTTCATAGATATATTATTACCTTATGTACATGGGAAAAAATAGAAGCAAGCATAGAGAATTGAGAGATTATATATAAAATTGTATAAGATATGATAAATTATAGAAAATATAAAAATGAGATGGAATAATAAGGAAGAAGACCGAATGATTGCAAGAAAACAAGCGTGGTCGCTTTTATAATAAGAGTGTAGCTCACTTTTAATCACATGCTCATTCTTCTCTCTCTCTATGAAATTTGTGCATTTTCTTATTACATATTCTCAATTTTATACACCTTTTTAATATATATTTCCATGAATTAATACTTATATAACATAGTAGTAAATTGATTTATAGGTTTCTCATTGCATTGGCAAAAGCATATAAGAAACTAGCTTAAGGTAGAAGAATACAAACAAGTAGATAACCACAAAATAAAACCAATAGGTATATGTTATGTATCAGATCATGTGGTCTCAAAAACAGACATTTTTTTGTTTGGTAATGCATACAATATTGATGTTTTCTTGAAAAATGTATTGACCATTAAAACAAATATATTTATACAACAAATAATCTAATTCAAGCCTTATTGTCTTTTTCCAAGTGAACGTTGTTTCTTTCTTTAGATTCTCCTCATGATTTATTTATAAGCCTAGTAACAAAATTATTTTATCTAAAAGAGTTGTTATTTATTTTGCTATCAATCATAATTTTTTTTTAAAATCAGCGATTGAAGTCAGTGCAAATTATCAAGTGAAATAGTTTAGGGTTCGAATTTAGCAAGATAATTTTAAGTATTCGTATTTTAGGAGATTTCTGTATTCACACAACTTTCTATTCAAACGTTCATTATTCAACCGATTTACTTAAACAAGGTTACCAATTGGATTTAACAACATAATACACAACTATTTCGAATTAAAAGAAACATGTTTATATTTATGTTACTTCTTATTTTGTTTATTTACTCAAAAAGAGTTGTTTATCTCTTCATGACCTCATCATAATGCTCTTGTGATGCTAATATTATGTAAGAAACTAAAATTTTCATGAAAAATTACTATATAAAGTAATGAATAAATAAACATGATGATGATTTATTATGCTGTTGTAATCATCATATTATAAGTAATTTAAATAGTTTGAATTCAGAAGTCAGTTGTATCTTTTCATGGAAATATAGACACATTTATTATTTATGACCCTATCATCATATCTCATAATTGGTTCGTCTTTTCTATAATTATAATAGAATAAAACAAAAATTACATTGCTCGAAATAATGACAATAGAGCATGCATGAGTTTTTTTACCTCTTTTTCTATTATCCATCATCATTCTTTGCAAATTTTAAGAAAAATGATTTACTAAGTGAATGTCTCTTAACCATAAAATTTCTGCTATTTAGTTGTGAACACATGTTAAAATAAATTACACTTAAGTTACGTATCAAGAATAATTGATAAATTTTTGAAGGGTATAAAGTTTAGAGATATTTGTTGATTCTTTTTATAAATTACAAAAAACTAAATATTTCTAACTATGAAATCGATGGGTGTTTTCCGTCAGAAATAGTTTATCAAAATAGTTATTCGACGAATGTGTCTATCGAAAACAAATATATTATCTGTAAACTGTCAAATTTATCGAAAACTAAATAACCATAAAAAATTTTGTAGTTTTTGATTTTTGATAGAAAAA